>NW_027019328.1:3383958-3413773 GCF_013076305.1 Rhopilema esculentum
CTAAGAAACGATTTAATCATTCAAAAACTATAAAACCTTTCTTGTAGTTTATTAGTAAAAAGGATGGGATTTGGAGACAGAGTATAACTGATAATCTGATGGACCCCCAATTCAAACCAACAGAAAGAGCATTCGGAAAGAATGATGGAAAGACAGCTACAGTTGAATATGATGAAACATGGATGAAACTCCAAGAAGGATTCCTAAGAAACGATCTAATCAATTAAAAACTATAAACCTTTCTTGTAGTTTATTGGTAAAAAGCATGGGATTTGGAGACAGAGTATAACTGATAATCTGATGGACCCCCAATTCAATCCAACAGAAAGAGCATTCAGAAAGAATGATGGAAAGACAGCTACAGTTGAATATGATGAAACATGGATGAAACTCCAAGAAGGATTCCTAAGAAACGATTTAATCAATTAAAAACTATAAACCTTTCTTGTAGTTTATTGGTAAAAAGGATGGGATTTGGAGACAGAGTATAACTGATAATCTGATGGACCCCCAATTCAATCCAACAGAAAGAGCATTCAGAAAGAATGATGGAAAGATAGCTACACTTGAATATGATGAAACATGGATGAAACTCCAAGAAGGATTCCTAAGAAACGATTTAATCAATCAAAAACTATAAACCTTTCTTGTAGTTTATTGGTAAAAAGGATGGGATTTGGAGACAGAGTATAACTGATTATCTGATGGACCCCCAATTCAAACCAACAGAAAGAGCATTCGGAAAGAATGATGGAAAGACAGCTACAGTTGAATATGATGAAACATGGATGAAACTCCAAGAAGGATTCCTAAGAAACGATTTAATCAATTAAAAACTATAAACCTTTCTTGTAGTTTATTGGTAAAAAGGATGGGATTTGGAGACAGAGTATAACTGATAATCTGATGGACCCCCAATTCAAACCAACAGAAAGAGCATTCGGAAAGAATGATGGAAAGACAGCTACAGTTGAATATGATGAAACATGGATGAAACTCCAAGAAGGATTCCTAAGAAACGATTTAATCAATTAAAAACTATAAACCTTTCTTGTAGTTTATTGGTAAAAAGGATGGGATTTGGAGACAGAGTATAACTGATAATCTGATGGACCCCCAATTCAAACCAACAGAAAGAGCATTCGGAAAGAATGATGGAAAGACAGCTACAGTTGAATATGATAAAGCATGGATGAAACTCCAAGAAGGATTCTTGAGAAACAATTATATCAATTAAAGACTATAGATCTGTCATATGGTTTATGGGTAAAGAATATGTGACTGTAAAAATGTGTAAGAGTGACTAAAAAGTCACTTGGGCATCCATTTGCAGCTTAGGCAGCAAACAAGAGAAATGTTTCAAATCAAACCTCAAAAAGCATTATCAAAAATCAAAAAATATTTTAAATTAATCTGATGGTTTATGAAGAAAGAGAATCCAGCTTTATATAGCTTTAGACCTTTTCATATGAAAGAAAGGTTTGAAAAATAAAGTTGAAGAAAAAAGAAGCTGTGAAATAATAAGCACTTCTTTCACTACCAGAGACTAGATTGTGATCAAACAGTGATATATCCTTACCAAATTGTTAGTCAAAGAAGCAAAGATAAGATAAAGTCACATAAAAGGGCATTTTGTGCTATTTAAAATGATTTTGTAGGTAGGTGCTACATTTTCCAATAAAAGCTGCCTTTTTCATCTTCTCCATCAAAACAGTTCCAAGAAAAGAAAAACAAAGGAGAAAAACATATCAATTATCACAAACTGAGAGAAAGAGTACAAATCGTACAAGTGTGCTTCAACAAGTTTATTTTGATGATTACATCAAATGATTGAATAGTGTAAACATTTTAATAATAGCTTTAAAATGTTGACTAGCAAAGGTTAAATCATGAGCTTGAGAAAAATAATAAATTGTAAACAACTGGTAAAAAGGAGATTAAATTAAGAGAATTTTAAAGATATTTCAACTAACCTCAGTACAATTGGAATTAATTTTCCCAAAGCACAGGTTCAGTCTTCCAACCAAAGCTTAAAATCACATCAGTAATGCAGCAACAATCATAAACTTGCCCAATTAAGAATGATTCTTTAGACCTTAAACAAGGGAGAAAAGCTTCAGATAGAAAAAATATTCTCTGGAGTGGAGTTTTACAATATGACCTCAAAAACAGTTATTTTCTATAATCATTGTAAAATGCACTTGAGCTGCTCCATTCAACCTTTTGGGTACCATATACTTTATTTAGACTACTTGATCAAAAATTTTGGGTAGCCTACATTTTACTAAATACTTCAGAAGTTAATAAAATCTTGTAATACTTTTTATCTCAGATCCTACAGAACATTGAAAAATGATTAGTTGATGCCAAGAAAAGGTCATGATTGACAAGAGATAAAAAACAAAATAGCTTAATTGGGCATAAAGAAACAAGATCAGTGGTTCAAATATTCTTTACCATTGAAAGACAAAAAATGAACTTGCTAAAAGCTGATTCATACTTTGAACAAGATACCATTAAAGAAATGCTTATTTAAAAGCAATTCAATAAAAGTTTGCTACAAAAAAAATTAGCAAGTATTTTTGGTATCCTGAGATACAACAACCATTAAAATGGATCTCCAAAATGTTTACCTTTTGCCATAGTTTTAATGTCAAATAAAAAGTAGAAACTGGTCTGAATATTTCCTTACAAGAATTAGAACTTGTAGCTAAATTGCTCCATTTTAACATTTGATTTCTTAGCTATGATGCCTTAAAAGAGCCATTGCTCAAAATCTGCGCCGTTTAAGGGTCTAAATTAAAAGGATTTATTTTATTTGTCACTTTACACCTTTTACTGATCTCAATCTCTTGTTGCAACTCTCAAAGCTTCAACAACAAAGCATAACTTTCAATGAAGTTCATTTCATCTCACTATCAACCACAACTCACCCAGTCTGCATAGATACCAGTTCTCAACGAGTTATCGCATGTGCATTGTCATTCTGGCTGCATACACCTCGTGCAAACCATTCCCAGAAAAAATTAGCAGCCCCAACTAAATGCCCAGGATATTCTTTATGGGTTTTGTGAACCCTGATATAGATTACCCTGATACTAACACTTGTAATAAATAATTGTAATTTGTGACACTTAGTGGAAGAGGCAGATTCCATTCTACCGCCATTCCCGTTCGTGACAGCTATACTAGAAACGAGGTTCCTGCTACTTGTATCAGCGATGTCGTTGGTTGGCGGGTCAGCGGTAAGGTCCCAATTTTAACCAGAGGCGGCGCCAGCCCCGGAAAATGGGGGAAAATAGGATGAGAGGAACAAACAATAGCATTTTTGCGACCATTCCCTTTTTAATAAAAATCACGCATTTCAACTAAGACAACCCCGTCACAAAAACACTTCCTAACACCAGGGCCGACGCTAAACACTTTCACCTGTAGGTGGGTGCCAGTCACCAATTTGCCGGCAAAGTAGGGCGTGGCCTAAAATATATTCGTTTTTTGGTGCGGCATTTTGACGCAGTTGCTTTTATTCATCGAAGAGTATGTTCTAGTTGCTCAATAATTGCTCCGATTTTAACGTCGTAATTCCATTTGTCTGAGTATCTTGGAGTACCTTTTTGATTTTACTCTAAAAGTCAAGTGTTCATCAATGAGATACCCTCATTTATTCACATAATTCAGCACGTTTAAATAGAACCTTAGCTTGTATGAGCAGATCTCAGAGGCAGGGCCGCCGAGAGGATTTGGACGCCTTGGGGGCTGGGGACACCGAGAGACCAGGCCACCTGCGGAGCGAGCAGAAAATTGTTTGCGACCATGCCCTTTCATGCAGTCATTTTTGGCAATTGTTTAGACCGTATTTCTATTTTAGGCATACTTTAGGCATACTTTCTTAAAATGGAATTCATTACTTTTTGAGGCCCTCTAGATCTTGAGGCCTTGGTCGACGAAAATACTACATCTCGGTTGTTGGCTAAACTGGATATCATTTAAAAATTCAGACAATGAATGCATTCGTAAATATAAAAGTTATGAGCATGGACGTGTATAATAATAATAATAATAATAAATAATTTGTTTAAAGTTGGCGTACTAAATGAACGGTTGATAGCTATAAAGAAGCTAATTAAGGCCAACTATCTAATAAGAGTTAGTATGAAATAAAAATATATGATACAATATTAAAAAGGTTTAAGGTATAATGTTCTAAATAAAACCTAACCCAGCAATAAATTTTTTACACAATCTACAGTCGCATTCTATAGGGTGTGCTCTTATTTCTTTTTTAAATGTTGCCAATGATTGGGACTCTCTTATACTGTGAGGTAGTGTTTGCCACAGTTTTTGACCTAAATATCTCACAGTTTCTATACCATAAGAAGTTGTCCTGGCTTTTGGAATGCAAAGATTATTTTTAGTTCGCAAATCATAATGTACATTTCTTGTTTCAAAAATCTCACTCATGAAACTAGGGTTCAGGTTATGTTTGGTTTTGTATATTTCTATCATCAAGTACTGTAGATTGCGTTGGTGAATTGATACTGCATTATCCAAAGTCAGCAATGCTTCGTAGTCAGCATGACTGTCTTTATAAACAATTCTGAGAGTGCTCTTTCGTGGATTTTATTTACTTTAGCATTCAGACATCTGTCATGGAACATCCAAATTAGGGGGCAGTAACTAAACTGAGCTTTTATGAAGCTGTTCATTAGGAGACGCAGTTTATCAGAACCCATAAATGGCGAAACTCTAGCAAGAGCATGCAGTTTTTGGCTGGCTCTTTTGCATAAATTTGAGACGTGACTTTTGAAATTAAGATTTTTATCTATTATCACCCCTAGCAGTTTTTCTTCAGAGCTTTCTTCAACAATGGCCTCACCGATTTTGATCTTAAAGTCATCTTGATTTGTTCCAAAAGTAAGAAGATGACATTTCCCTGCATTCAATTTCATAAAGTTTTCTGGAAACCATTTTGATAAAATAAGAGCATCAGTTTCTAGCCGTTCTAAAACTTTATCTAATTGACAGTCAGCTGCAAAAATCGTAGTATCATCAGCAAAGTTACATACTGCAGTATCAGTTACCATTAAGAATAAATCATTAATATATAAATTAAAGAGAAGAGGCCCAAGGACTGATCCTTGTGGTACACCTGCAAAGGTTTCTCGCCAAGTGCTGAATGAACCATTTAATTTTACCCTTTGTCTTCTACCGGACCGGTAATTATAAATCAATAATTGAGCATCTTTACAAAAACCATAGGCATTTAATTTCGCAATTAATAGCTCATGGTCTATGCAATCAAACGCTTTTGAGAGATCCATTAGCAAGGCACCAACCACCCCTTTTTTATCTAGGGAATTCTTGCAGATATCCATTAATCTCAACAGCGCATGCTGTGTGTTGAAACCTTTCCGAAAACCACATAAGTAGGGAACTAGGAACGTATCCGCGAAGTCGACCATCTGAGCATATAGAAGCCGTTCAAAGACCTTTGATAATGCGGATAGAACGGTGATAGGTCGATAGTTTCGTTTTTCTGTAGTTTTGTCACTTTTGAATAGTGGAGTTATGTCTCCTAATTTAAGATCTTCAGGAAACGTTTTCTGGAGCAATGAATTATTGAAAATTGTCGTCAGTAATGGTGCAAAAATGTCTTCGTTTTCTTTCAGTATCCGCGGAGGAATACTTTCAATTGTAGACGCTTTTTTTGTATTTAGTCTCAATAATTCATCATTGACTGCCTGCATTGTAATTGGACATGCAAATTTTAAAGGTTAATGCAAATTGTAAAGCTGGACATGCAAATTTTGGTTAAATAAACAATGCCCCATTTACAAGTAGACTCGAGTTCATAGTTCAGAATTGGATACTTGGCATCCAACACATAAGTTAGCAGCAAATCTCTCTTAAAAGTGGATGCTTCAAACACTTTTATAATGCGCTGGTTGTAGCTCAAGTGGAATGCGAGTGGTTATTTTCAAAACTTGAAGGGCCTCTCCAGCCAAAAAAAAGGTTTTTTTTATTGACTAAAAAGTTGGCATCTGGTGCGTGTATTATGGCAAAGTCGTTGTTTTTGCAAAATTCCAATTAGTTTAGAAGTTATAAGGCTTTAAAGTTGCACCTTTCCGAGAAAAAAACGACAAAAGCCGAATCAGTTTTGTGACATTCTGACGTCACAGTGTGCGGCTCTCGTTCGTCATGAATTTCGTATATCTACCACCAAATCGTGAAGGAGTCATGGTCACACGTTGATAACTGCATCTAAATCTACAACAGGTGCTTTTTAGGATCGAAAAATATTAAATGTTTACAATTATTCTAAGTTTGCGGGTCGGAATGTGTCCATGCTGTGTCACGACTTTGATCACCTGGGTAGGCCCACAAAGCTACGGCTTCCTGTTCCAGCTCTTCCCTCGCGTATAATTAATCGGAATTGACACTTCAGTTGTTTTCCTGAAACGATGAACAACTAAAGGCTTCAGAATTGATATCTGAAATGCTCAAACTAAAAGCCGGTGGAACAGAACTGAGAGTACCATCACTTGCAGTGTTCAATTTGCGAATCGCCGTCGTTCGATTCGGTTTGAGGCGAGACTAACGAAATATACTGTGACGTCAAAATTGCGTCACAGTGTCACCAAACCGAAAAAACTTTTGTCGGTTAATTCAATTAAATTATCGAAATGCAAGAGCTTATATCTCACAAACTGTAAACAATATATCGAAAAACAAATAACGAATTCGTGATCAGCAGGTTCAACTCCTTTAGATTAGCCAATAAATTGCAAGTGCAAAATTTGGCTGGAGAGGCCCTTTAAGCGTCCAGGCTCCGAGCAACAACAACTCCAGCAGAGGCGGCGCTACAGGGCGGATAGGTTACGTGACATCCCCCAAAAGTCATGAATCGGTTCTTTACCTGGGAAACTCGACATTTTTTAACTCGGCAAATTTGGTGGTTGGTATAAATTTAGAAATCAATGATAATTGGTGAAAAATTTGACTGATATAATTTTCATTTCGATTTGGTCCTCTTTGCACTTCGGAACGCTTATATTTCAACTGTTAGTTGGCGAACTGAAACTAAAGAAAACTAAACACATTACATCACACTGCTTTCAGGTCGCCTGGATCTATTAACGCCAAAGTTTGGTCCATGTTGTAAGAACAACGTTTTAAGAAACAACATGATGTTAATGGTAGACCAAGAGGTGACTCAAATTCATTTTTCGACTACCTTATTAGACTTTTTATTAGTCTCTTTGTTCATAATTCTTAACTGTCCCGACCACCCCATCAAAGAAATCCATCGCGACACGTTACATAAGTTGAACCGTAACAACAACACAAGGAGTAAGGTTGTATGTATTGTAAGGTGGTAAAATTTATTCAATAAGTGCATTTTCAAGCGAACTGGAAGCATCAAAATTCGAAAATTTCCCCACCCCTCCGCGGCAACCATGGTTACTATATCGTGTGCTTGTTTATCCGTCCTGCTGAAAAATTCTAGGAACTGGCAAACAACCTGGCAAACACTTATGCTATCTAAGTAGGAATGCTTTCTATTGTCTCAAGTGACTGAGTGAAGAAAGTTTTGTGATGCTTTACATGGGCGTTACATCAGAGAAAATTTCTTGAGGAAATCCTATCCTTGAAGCCTTTTCTGCGTACGGCCTTCCACCATGTTGCAAACAAAAGCATACACCAAAAAATTTACGCTGTTCTTCATTGTTCTTCAAAATTACGCAATTCTTTTCCAGAATCTTGAGTTTATAGACAAATATCATACAAGTTACAGGGATAAAGGCTCTTGCGCAACCGGTTCTTTTAATTATAGTTGCAAAGCACACCGGTTGCGCAAGAGCCTTTAAACGTTCTTCATAACCTCCTATGTCGTTTTGTTGTGAACCAACATTGTTCAAAAGGGGAGGGGTGGCTTGATTTCACCTTGAAAATCGATGTTAGTGTACCATGATTATTGCAGGCATTGTAACTCATCCAAATCATAGTTATATCATGTAACCAATTTCATTCTTTAAAGCAACAAAGTTTCTGGAGATTGTTGCAATAAGCAGCAATTTTGCTACGTTTTAAAGCTTTTTCATAATAGTCTAAGAATGCACAAAGCTGCTAATTTAGTCAAAGCATCCAAAGATTTTTCGGCCAGTCCTCTTACTTCTCCACCGCCATAACCCTACCGCAGTGGAACTTTGAAAAAAGTTATGTTGAAAGATTCGCAATCCAGTTATGATGATCGATTCATTGCACCTGAAACATTTAGAATGACAAGTAGCACGTGGCTTTTAAACGTGATCGAAAGTAGGAAATTGATAGCTGCTAACTGCGGTCTAGATCCAAGATATCTGGAAAACTTCCGAATGTTAAAGATCATTATTCTAATAAAGCGACGAAAAAGAATATCAGATTTCTCTAAAATCTAGGACCCAACTTCAGTTTTAAATGATGCCCTTTTTTAATTTCAATACCCTTTTAAAATTAGTAAGGCTGTGCCAATTTCCATATCAGACCATCTTTACAAAACCGATCTTAATTCTTTCCAGCTTTAAACAAGTCACAAATTTTAGATGATACAAGTTAGAAATTTTGACCAATCTTAACTTTGAACTTTAAAACCTACCAAATTCTTACTTATGTGAGAACAAAATACGGCGACAATGAGCCCCAAAAGGTATATGAAGTCACATTTCAATATTGTCCTGTTAGGAAGAAGGGGTGGGATTTCGAAAGCATGAGATTTTGAAATGTTTGAATGTGGGTCATCTAAATATCTTTTGGAACAAGGTGTGAACCACTTTCAAATTGGGTAAATGTCTTGAATTCAAAGGGATTGCTTAGACAGATAGGATGACATCACAGTTGAAAAAGTCCACTTTGAATTAACATAGTTAACATGTAAAGTATTTCGAACGTAGGAAAAACGAAACGTCACCCTTCAAAGGTTTTCAGATTTTTAAAAAAATGAAATGATAATTATGAAATGATAAAAAAATTTCCAACACTAGAAGAATGAAAGAAAGGAACTACTTCAAGAACGGCTTGGCATTGGCATATTTCTATTTCTTTCTATTTCTACCAAAACAATACTATTTCTTTAGGTTTGATGAAGGATTCATTGGAAAGCTGTGCCGATGACATTTCAAGATCTGAGAGCTGGAGCTTAAAATAAGAGAAAGCATACAGATAAAACCTTAGAGAAAACACATTTTAGTAAGGAAAGAGAAAAGGATATCTTGACAATTAATCAAAAATAATCCACGCTTTGCATAAATCGAAACCAATTAGAAGTTGTAGATGATTGCGAAAAGACGAATTCTTATCGCCAATGGTTCGTTATGAAATTCAGGGGAAGTCGGTGGGTCGTAGATCGATTGTCTAGGCACATATAAAGTTCAATGTTGAAAGAGCATGAATGACACAGGTCGATGAATCTTTTGTCATCTCTAACATAAAGTTTCCCGCAAAACGGGTTTGCATTCGTGATTGAACCAGTGCAACTCTCTCCGCAGACGGTGCACCCGAAAGACCAAGAAAACTTTCAGGGACGAGTTGAGGAATCCGAGGTGAGCTTTTTACAATAAGGTAAAGTTTTATTAAATTCATCTTGATCAGCCCTGCAGATTGCTGTGCCAATAAATCTAAGCTAAAGCATGGGGCTGCAACATCAGCTGATCATTCTCATGTTTTTTTATTGTTTTGCACTTCACGTGCTTTTTGCCTTACAAAAGAATGCAAGAATAATAAAACCTGTGACCTGAACATACCTTAGCCTGCGTCAGAGATCAAATGAATATCGACTCCATTTTTTTTCTTGGCTCAGGCTGCATAAACTTACTAGAATGTACTTCGTTTTTTACCATAACAAGGGCCAGTCTTAATTAAGTGGAGTCAGTTCTAGCAAGCACTGCAGGAATCCTGCATTCAAAGGGCTTGCTGCATCCTGCATGTAAATGCCTATTGAATACCGGATAACAAGTGGAAGCTGGCACCAAAGCGAAGTTTAGCGATCATGCTTGAAAATGGAACCAGTGAAGGGTAAAATGAGCCAGTGAAATTTACTTGAAGAATCTTTACCGAGCTTCCTAAAAAATCCCGCTACAAGCAACCTTATAAAACGCTTTCAGTGAACTAAACACAGCTTTTACTTGCTAACAATGTAGCAAATCATAGCAAAAATTCAAAATAGTCACAAATATCAACCGTTCACTGCTAAAGTTTTTTAAATATCGAAATGTCTCCTAATCTACAAATGATTATCTTTCGTGCACGCAAAGCTTTATTGCATGGTTGACATCCAATGAAGCATTCAGTTGCATAACGATACGATGATCTTGTTGCATAATAAGGAGAATTCAAGTACAACTCAGGGACTCTCTTGCAAATAACGCACGAGATTATTCATAAAACAAAAGGATTTTTAGGGACTATCAGATAAAACAATAGGATTTTCACAAAAAGTGTACGAGATTTTCTTGGAGTGATTTGCCCCCCGGAAACAGAGACAGTCAGAATGTTCATTATTCCGAGGGCGAATCATTTCAAGAAAGTATCGTACACCTTTAGTGAAAATCCTATTGTTTTAACTGAAAATCCCCAGAAATCCTTTTTTGGGGAAACTCTCGTACGCTATTTGCAGGAGTGAATTGCCCCTCGCATTTTTCCTTCAAAGCGAGTCCAACAAAGGTTTTCTCGTTGACCAATCATACGTAAAAGATAAGTAATATATCTAGAGTTGTATAAGAAATAAGCTAAAAGAGTGGATCTGATTTGACATCATCAAATAGCAGGCCCGTAGATGCTAGGGGGCAGGGGGCAATGCCCTCCCCCCAATAATTTTTCGAAAATTGTGTTTGGAGATCTCTTGGAGAAATGCACCTTTTCCATAACTATATACTGGATATCCATGCCCCCACCCCCTCCCAATCCAGTTTAGCTGTCTACGGGCCTGAAAAGACATATCGCTATCTGCAAACCTTTGTCAAAAATTGACCTCACTTCTGAAATCTTCAAGTTGAAATTATTCTTTACTGAAACCTCCGTGTCGTTTAAACTGTTCGCTTGTGAGATAATACTTTTTTAATATTGATATATTTCTAAAGATCTAAAACAGGGATTCGCTACTGCAGTGAATTATTTCACTGCATAGGAAAATTCCATCAAAGATTACATTGAAATATTTAGGAAAAACTAAATTTTGACAACAGCGTAATACGCGTCCTGACTGTGCTCAATCAAATTTCTGGCACAGTCTTATTTTAACATGAGATTCCAATTCTATGATCCATCTTTGAAGAAAAATGAAGATAAAAAAACTGACGATGCTAGATGAGATCCATCTATACTATCGTCCCTTCCCTGCTTTTCCGTTGAAACGACTACTGACAATATTTTGAAATCCATTGGTGTATATAAATAGCAATCATAGAGAAGCTTGGACACTAACGATAACAATTCTTCAAACAAGCATATCTACCTTATTCATTTGAATCCAGAGGTGTAAGACTTGCGATTTTGATGGTCTTCTTGACCCTACAGCGATATACAATGCCCCTGTAAGTGAAAATGTGCCACTTAAGACAACCGATACTGGGTAGTTTCAAATGGTTCTACAATTAACACAACTGGTGAGTTGTTTAACCGGGGATGGGGCGAGACTAGGGGACCTGTAAGGGGGTGTGGCACCCCCTTTTTAAAATTGCATATCGATAGGTGTATTAGAACCTAAATCTATCTTTATCCATGTCTTCGTCGGTAAATTCTATTCTTGATAATCCTCAATTTCCCCTCCCTCTCCTCCCCTTCTAGCCTGAAAGGTCAAGCCACTCTATATTGATTAAAATAGTAAAAATGGATAAAGGCAAAGACTGGAAGCTACAGAAATAGTTTTAAAAGGCTGCAGAAATAGTTTTTAGAAGATTTGTAATAGAATTAGTGAATCTTTATCGTAAAGACTTGAAATATAAATTGCCCTTATTAAAGCCTTTTAATTGTAAAGTTCAGTCAAACAGTGAACGTTTAAAATTTCATTTTACGAAAAATTGAAGTGCAGCTCCGACAAATACACTTTATCTTCACATAGCACACTTAGGGGCCATCTGAGGAATAGCTAAGAAAATCAGTGAAAAATGTTATGAGCAAAACGAAAAAAGGGTTCTTGTATGCAAGGATCTTGTATCAAACACGGGAATTTCCCTTCAATTGTGTGAGAGCAACTGCAGACCATACATAATAGTTCTTGGCCACAGATGACAGGAAATCTGATAGCGAGCTAGGCAAAGAATTTCCCTTTCTATACTGAGGCCAGGTGTGTTTACGATAAGGGCACCGATGGCTTGAACTTCAGACTACAGTAAAGTTGCCAATCTTCCTCCGGCCAAGGAAATCCCACTAGAAAGCCTTCCTCGTTTTTAATGGGTTTAAAATGGGCAAGGTCAGGAAAGTGGGGGTACTCAACTAGTCCCCTTTCCTTGCAACTTTATTTTTCCTAAAAATTGTTGAAAAACTGTAGCTTGTTTCGAAGTTAGATGTTTTTAGACAGATGTAAAGTTCCAGTAACATGTCAATTAGTTACAAAAGCCTGTCAAAATTTAAACATTAAAATTATAAGACGTTAATGCTTAAAGGTTTCTATAGCCTTCCTCCTGCCAGTGGCCGTGGGGTCGGGATATTTCCAGACTCAGTTAAACTCTTCCAAACAGGATGAGTAGCGTACATTTCTCTCAATTTATGACTTACTATCAATGATTACATGCCATGGAATGAATGACATGGCGTGACCTGTTCCATTCATTAAAAACAATCTTAAAACAGAGTTTGTGAATCCATTTCTGTCAAATAAAGTAAATTGATGGCAAAAAGTACGTAAGGTCTGAGGTAAGGATGTTAAACAAAGTTTTGTGTTTTTCATTGAAGTCTGAGAGAAGGTGAGTTAAGTGTTAAAAAGAAGAAAGATGCTATGACTCTTGCCAAAAGTCCAAGGAGGGTCCAGCTACTTGAGCGTTGCAGGGCCCACACCACCGGAAGGGGGGAAGACGGGAGGGGCCATTCCCCCTACAATTTTGTTAAGCAAAAATATTTCGAAAGAGGCCCTGTTTTGAAGCACTAAATTCAAGTTCGACTCATAGAACTTGGTCCCTCCACCTTGAAATTCGTGGCGTGGACCCTGCGTTGAAATGACAAATGAACATTTTCCGCTAAAAAAGACCGAAAGCACACCCCATTCCTCAAAAACAATGTTGGTTGTAGAAACTATCTACCATAGCTATTTGAAACTATTTGACCATAAAACGTGACCATGAAATCACTTGATATTGCAGAAAAAGACGTCGTTCGGAAGGGGCGAGGGGAATACTGTATAGAAAGTTCAAAATTTAGTGCAATGTAAAAAGACTTCTGGCAAGCATTGTGTTTTGTATTTTGTATGGTTCCCTTCTGCACATTTGGTTTTGAAAACGATATTTCTGGTTAATATTGCCAAGACTCTGGATTCCAGGAAAGTTGACGAATATTACGAAAATGCAAATAGACAAGCTTTGAAGAAACTGTGCAACTATGAAAACAATCCGGTATATTCATATTCCATGAAGTAGAGTGAACAACAAACGGAGTAACTAGATTATCGTCATCAGATTTTTCTCCCGTTACCGACTTGTTCTAAAGACTTCAGCTGAAGCACCATAGAATAAATACCACCCCTTTAAAGATTAACCCTCTGGAAATATTCTTGCAGTAGTCATTTGCATGAAAACAGAACATTATAATCCAAATTCCGAAAAATAATTAAAGATTGAATAAAATACGGCTTATACATTTTTTTGATTGCTTAGACAGTAAGGATTATGCAGTAGAACCCTGATCGTATTTTCAAGAGGCAGGCAAAACAAGAAATTAAATCACGGAAGAAAGGCTTAAAACTAAGCTAATGTTTATTCGATTTTTGGTTAACCGAGGGAAACAACGAGTCCAACGTTCGACGTGTTAAAAAATAATTCGACGGTTTAAATTTAAAGTAAAGATGCTGAAATTAAAGGGCCTCTCCAGCCAAAAAAATTCCAATTAGTTTCGAACTTATACGGCTTTAAAGTTGCACCTTTCCGAGAAAAAACGACAAAAGCCGAATCAGTTTGGTGACATTCTGACGTCACAATGGGCGGCTCTCGTTCGCCATGAATTTAGTATGTCTTCCACCGAAGTGTGAAGGAGTCATGGTCACGCGTTGATAACTGCATCTAAATCTAGAGCAGGAGCTTTTTAGGATCGAAAAATATCAAATGTTTACAATCATTCTAAGTCTGCGGGTCGGAATGTGTCCATGCTGTGTCACGACTTTGTTTTCTTGTGTAGGCCCACAAAGCTATCGCTTCCTGTTACAGCTCTTCCCTCGCGTATCGAAATCGACACTTCAGTTGTTCTCCAGAAACGATGAACGACTAAAGGCTTCAGAAATAGTGTTTGATATGCTCAAACTAAAAGCCGGTGGAACAGAACTGAGAGTACTATCAATTACACAGTGTTCAATTTGAGAATCACCGTCGCTCGATTAGGTTTGAGGCGGACTAACGAAATGCACAGTGACGTCAAAATTGCGTCACAGTGTCACCAAACCGAAAAACTTTTGTCGGTTAATTCAATTCAAGTATTGAAATGCAAGAGCTTATATCTCACAAACTGTAAAAAATCAAAAAGCAAATAACGAATTCGTGATCAGCAGGTTCAACTCCTTTAGATTAGCCCGTAAAATGCAAGTGCAAAATTTGGCCGGAGAGGCCCTTTAAGCATGGTGAAATACTTCATTGTATGAATCGGTAAAAGCCATAATCATAGTCATAAACTGCTTTAAATTTTTTATAAGAACACACATTATACGGACACTGTGACTTGATATGCCCAAAATATAACAACAAGGCTAGAGCAAGGCTAGAACTTATTAATTATCTAAATTTTAAACTAGTTTTAAACTTTTGTCATTGTAAAGCGCCATAGATGGATAATTTTTTATTTGTATGTGCGCTCTAAAAATCGGTGTTCTCGGTTGTCCGTGTTCTTGGTGGTTAGTCTTCCTCGGTACGTTTCTAAGGGCCCTAAATTCAATAATACAGAAACATATTCCCCTTTCGAGGAATTTAAAGTAGAAACATCAAGCACACCTTAAAAGGCAAAAGCTAGAGAATATCTTATTATAAGATAATATTTTTAACGGGGCAGTATGTATCATTTGATTGATGGCTATGATACCTTTGTATACGTTGTGGCAATCCCTAACGATCTAAACATGATTTTGGCAAAGCTTTCGATGCTAATGTATTGTTTTTTATCAGGTCAATGGGTGGTCATGTCCATTGTGCTCCCAATGGTATCGTCTTCTCTAGAAAGGTGTAATATTCAGTTATGCGACATAGAAAGTCCATCCTGCCATATCACGCTCAATCACACAATACAAGTTTCATACACACAAATACAAACGTTTTCAGGATTTGAAGGTCTTAATTAATTACCACAGATCCCGTCAGTGGCGGATTTGAGAGGGGCAGCTAGGGGCAGTCGCCCCTCCCTCAACGAGTTTAAGCAAGTCTTGCACCCCTTTTTTAGAAATTGTGCGCCCCTTTTGAAGAATGAGAATCAGATGAAAAAGGTTCTTGGACCGATAGGTTAATTTGCTTCAAGGATTGCCTTAAAGTTATGTTGTTTATTCTGAAAATGGATCTGAAATTGTTGTACACAGCGTACTTTCGTAACCAGTTTTTGAAAAATTGCTCAGCGCCCCCACAACCAACTGCCCCTCCTTCAAATTTGCTCTGACTCCGCTCCTGGACCCCGTTTACACATAAGTGAACTTCATTGATATATAGACCCCGTTTACACGTTTCCCGCATCGGATCCAAAAGAGGTTGACCGTGCGTTCACACGGATGGATCCATATACTTACGGATTAGATATCTGAACACTTTTGGGATCGCTTTCAGTGGTAATCCCGTATCGATCCCGTTTAGACGGTTGGATCTGGTCCAGATCGAGCCCATTTACTTTTTATTCGAATGTAAGACATAAAACCGTTAATCCTCGAATTAGCCTCCGGGGGGGGGGCTTATTTTTATATATTTTTGGGTGGGGGTTAATCGAGAGGGGGGCTTATTCCAAGGGGGGCTTATAAACAATTTGTAGTTCTGGGGTGGGGGCATATTCGCGGAGAGGCCAATTGGAGGATTTACGGTCATTTTCAATTTTGAGATTCACGGTAATTGATAAGATGAATCCTGAAGTCTTCAAAATATATTTATAGCATGTTTTTGTTGTCTTTTATGAACAGCTCTTTTAGATTGAATTGCGAGTGCATTTACCACCCTCCATATTCAGGTTGGACTGTTTGTTTTAATCTCAGTTGCTTACTAAACGTCTGATGCATGCCAGTTTACGAAAAGCGTAGATCTCATATATTGTGTAGATCTCATCTAGGTACGGTCTCGCGTAAAAGCAAATGCTTTTGGATTGGATCCCATGTTAACGCCTAGGATACTAGAATAAATTCTGGATACTTTAGGACTCGATCTGGATCTGGTCTCATGAAAACAGGGTCATAATAGCAAATAGCCAGACGAACTAGCCAGCCAATGCAATTAGGCCCCTTACAAAATATTCTATAAAGAGCTTGATAATAAAATGAGATTATGGTAACCCTAATGCTTTTTGCTTTCTCTTACCCTCCAATAAAGGAAGAAATAACGAAATTGTATGGCTGCGTTTTAGATGAAACTATTGTGATGAAACATGCTAGAAATAGATTTGCTTTTGATAAGGTGCTTCTGTAAAAGTTGGGTCGTTGTAAAAGTTGTCAAAGGCTCCCGAACGCCAGTCTGATCTAAAAGCCAGCGTAGATTAGGGGCATACTGTCGCGCTGGTTATTTGTAAATCAAAACAATGGTACTTTTACCAACTCTAAAAGGGTATTCATCATACATTGATAATCAATAGCATAGTTTTGGGTTAGTTCACTTTGCTAAGTAAGGAACTTGCCTAACCAGACATACACTGGCTTGTTCAAAAGGGCTCAGCTCCATAAAAACGTTCTAAATTTCAACAAGGGGGGCTAAGTCCCCGAGTGCCTTTCCACGGCACTCCTGTTAGCTACATCTACTTTCTGGTGGCAGATCTAAGTAAAATGATTCCTTTTACAAAAAAGCAAAACAAAATCATGAAAGTTTATTGTCATCATTATCAACCTTGTAAGGAAAGCAGTATATCATCTCCATTATCAGCCTTATTTAGTTAGCCAACATCAGCAATAAAATTAGCAGTTCCCAGATGACGCAATCAATTTTGCATCTCGCTATCTCGCTATCTCGCTATCTCGAAATTTTGTCAAAAATTCACCTCAGATTTGAAAACGTCATTTTGAAAATAGTCTGTAATGAAAAAATCATGTTGTTTCGACCGTTTAGACGGTTTTGTCGCCAGTTGCTACGTTTGGAATACAGTGGAACCCCGATAGAACGAACTCTGTAGGGAACCAGAAAATAGTTCGTTATATCGGGAGTTCGCTAAACAGAGAGAAAACGTTTCTTAGGTCTTTTCGCAGTACACGTCTTTAAAACCTTCGGTGTGCATGTTTAGTCTATCTCCAACTTCTTTGCACAATTAACTCCAAAAATCCAAGCTGAGTTCAAATAACACTACTGGTTGGTTATCAAAAATTAAATCTCAATGTTCCTCTTATTATTTAAGATCAAGAAATTTGCAAAGCTGATATCACTTCACATCCAGTTGGGGGCTGAATGACGTTTTCAATTACTTCACATTCTTATTTGTCTTTTGCTTCGAGGGGCAAATTACTCCAAGAAAATCTAGTACACCTTTTGTGAAAATCCTATTGTTTTTACTGAAGATCCCCAGAAATCCTTTTGTTTTAGGAATAATCTCATACGTTATTTGCAAGAGAGTCCCTGGGTTGTACTTGAATTCTCCTTATTATGCAATCGTATCGTTATGCAACTGAATGCTTCATTGGATGTCAACCACGCAATAAAGCTTTGCGTGCACGAAAGATAATCATTTGTAGATTAGGAGACATTTCGATATTTAAAAAACTTTAGCAGTGAACGGTTGATATTTGTGGCTATTTTGAATTTTTACCTCAAAGTTTTGTTGTTTATTCTGAAAATGGATCTGAAATTGTTGTATATTGTTGTATTTTGAATTTGTTTTAGAAAAAGTCTTGTACGCTATTTGCAAGAGTTAATTGCCCCTCGTTCTGCTTCTCCATCTGGGTCTCTCAACAAGTTTTGTCGTCGCTCATTGCCAATTTCTCATATGTAACAAAGTATTTGTTAGTGTCAATGTACCAATTTGTAGTAATTTCTGACGCAATCAAACTTTCATCTCCTGCACTGAGTCTATCAGCCAGTGCTTGAAATATATCATCAGGATGTTTTGCTGATGACAATAACGATTTCCTCCAAGAGAAAGTGATAAATAAACATTGAAAATAAATAAACAAAAATATTAGATGAAAAAATTATGAAAAGTCCGTTGTATTGAGGATAATTATGATGAAGGGAACCAAAACGTGGTTCGTAATATCGAGAGTTCGTTATATCCGCGGTTCGCTATACCCGGAGAATTTGTAAGGAGTTTGTTAGGCAGAATCCAAGGGACCAGACATTTAGTTCATTATACCGGAAATCCGTTATATCCGGGGTTCGTTATATCGGGATTAAACTGTATTTAGATATTTCTAAAGTTTTGGCAGGAATATGCAACTGAGGTGGAATTTTTTCACGGCAGCACAAATATGAACTTATCAATCTTTTCTCCTTATCATATATTGGATGTAAACAGTCCTTGACAAATTCTCTTTAATAAACGCGAAGAAGCCTTCTTTCTACTTCTCCAGACCAACCAACTTCCAATACCACACACCCACCTCCTCACCCCCTAGACTTTTAAGCACATCAAGCGCATTGGCGCATGATACTAACAAACACTTACAACAAACATTTATTGTGGACAGTATTGACTACGATGATTGAAGTGTGTAGCAGCATTTAGTACCAAAAAACAATATTTGATAAGCATTAAACGATAATTTTCGAAAAGCATTTTAAATTGTTTGGTATTTATGGATGATTTGGTTTTATTTTGATGAGAATGGACAATATCTAAGTAACTGAGTCAGCTTATGCTGCAATTGATATTTTACCTCCTTAGAAAGCAAACACACAGCCGAGAACCTAATTTTCTAACTAAACACATAACTTAGCGCTGATTCGAGAAAACACGGTAGGCTCTTACCAAGGTATTTCATCTAAAACAAAGAACATGTCTCACAATAAACATGGAAAATCTCTTAGAGCTGGCAATGATACCCAACATGCTCCTGGCGCTTTTAACAGGTTTCCCTAAAGTTGTCGCGGGCCGTACTTTAAAATATACACATGGAAGGCATCATTTTTTACTTCTGATTGCATCTTCTAGCAGCATACGTTGCAATACACAAAGTTCACTTATAGAAACCGGCAAACAGTTTTTATATTTGGTATCGGAGAGAGCTCTTGAAATAAAGAAGAACAGCGTTGTAACACAAGAATGTCTGGTGTTCACTAGGCAGATCACGAACAAATCTCCGTCAAAAATATCATTCAGGCAACATAGCGAGAACAAAAATTTTCCAAATTTGTTCCAACAAACAAAAACTCTAGCTATGCTACATCTCGTAATACGACGTACTATTTTCTATATCTTCTGGATACGCTTCTAGTTTGAAAGATCATAACAATATATTTACAACACATTTTCCAGCACAAGACTTCAGCTGGAGAAATGGATGGAGAGCACGACATTTCAGAGACAATTCCGCTGGAAGCGAATGGAACAAGCAAAAAGCAAGAATCCGAGCATGAAGAAGCTGACGAGAAAACTACGGAGGAAATTCTGGATAGGACCTTGCTTTGTGGTTGGGGAAAATGGCGGCCGAACTTCCTGCAGCCTCTGTCAAGACCAAGTGTCTTCCTCGTAGTTCTGGTTGTTTATGCTATGACAGCAGGTAAATTTTGATTACTTCATGAAATTATAACATGTACCTCTGCATTGGTGTGATGCGATCGCAAATTGATATGCAAAATACCGTTTCATATTGATATTCACTCGCAACATGAGTCCCACAAGGATGTTTTCTGCGTCCTCGAAGCTATAATTTATTACGCACAAAGAGTTCCAAAGTCTTTAAAGCTAGAGGTATAATGAGTCTATCATGTAACTAGAAAAGGATGGGAAAAGCCCACTTAGGTAATGAGCTACTGCTCAATACAGCAACTTTGGACGTTGACTTTGACATCGAATGGCTGTCATTTCAATCATGCTTTCCAACTTCAATCCTTGCCAAAACACTTGAAAAACTTCCCTAAAATTGAATAACTCATGCATCCTCCTTTTCCCCGAAACGATGTTGAATATTTTGATGTTTATGCTTTATAAATGTGTTTTTGATGTGCTTCTAAGAATAAATGTTTCTCAATCAACATTGTCTAGGGGGTGAGGAGGTGGGTATGTGGTATTGGAAGTTGGGTGGTCTGGAGAAGTAGAAAGAGGGCTCCTTTGCGTTTTTTCAAGAGAGTTTGGCAAGGACTGTTGTTTCCATCCAATATATGATAAGGAGATAATATAAGATTGATAGGTTCATGTTTGTGTTGATATGACAGAGAAAGCTCATAATAAACTGAATCGTCCGCAATATTAAAATAATTGAACTGATGATTGAAATCAAGATTGAATTAGGGATGACGATTGAATTTGTTGTGAGGATGGTTAAGTTGATAAGGGTGGCGGACCACATATCCAAGGATTTGCAGTGCGAGTCAGTGACATGACCAAAAGTTTACTTAGAGCGAGGAGAGACGCCAGCTTGTTGTAATTCCAGGCTTAGAAAGTACGATCATATCGAAAGAAGGATCAGGACACAGCTCCAAAAAACACGGCTTCTCGGTGTTGCAAAGGCCACCTTCCGTGAAGCGAATGCATAAAAGATTGAATAATGTTAGCGACATACGAGAAGACCTGATTAACGCGCATTAACTCCGATCATAACGTCTCAAACAGGATCTGTTCAAAAACAACATACCCCCACAGATTCACAGCATCTTTTGCATATCACATTACATATGAATGTTGTTAAAGTATCTTCGTACAAGTTCTTTTACCAATGCAGATGTTCAAATTAAAAGATGTTTTTATCTAGAAATGAAAGAGCAGTGATATACAAGTATTTGGGTGTCATTTCCCTCGCGGTGGGCAGGAGAAAATGCTTTTCCACCACTCTGGATAACGTTTTGTTTACTTTTTCTACACTTCATTACAAATTTGATAAATTTTCTATGTTATACAAATTCATATACTTCAGGGATAGTATCTGGTCTGACTGGAGTGAATTTGCCTGATATTGAAAAAGAATTCGGGTTTAGCAGCAAGAAGTCCGCAGTTATCCTTCTCGCAAATGACATTGGAGGAATACTGATGCTGCCTTTTGTAAGCTTTTATGGTACTCACGCCAAAAAACCAAAATGGATAGGCATTGGTGCCATTATAACAGGTAAAAAGCAATTGCATTATAAAATCACAAATACTCATTGTTTCAAAAATATATACCTCTATCAACTTCAAAATTTACGGCCAAAACGGCCAATCAGTTGCACTTTCAGCCTTAATAGCGCCTAGTGTCATCGTCAGAATTGATGTCAACATCAGCATTAGCGTCGGCATAAGCGTCAGCATAAGCGTCAGCATTAGCTTCGGCATTAGCATCAGCAGAAGTGTCAGCAATGGCGTCTGTATCATCGTTAGGATGGGCAAATTTATAGGGATCCTTCACACTAACGGATACTCCAGATCATTGTTCTTCAAAATTAAGGTTTGGTCCCCACGTTTATAGATATTTTTTAATACACACATGCATTTGCTGATAGGTCCTGCCCACACGTATGCGACGAATTCGCTACCAAATCTGCATCTCTTTTAATTCATACTTTATAGAAAAGTTTGCAGATTCAAAAGAATCCATGTGCCACAACTTTTTAAAATGTGCAATATACAGCACCTGAATAAAATTTGCTATCTAGCCGGAACAGAATATGATAAAACAGAAAAGCATAACCAGATTTGAATAAAGAAGTGAATAATAAAACTTAATAAGATAAAACACAAGATAATAGTATAGGAAAAAAATAAACTGTAAAATAGAAAATATAACAACGGATCACATAGACGATAGAGAATAGAGAATAGAGAAAGAGGGTAGAAAAAATATCGGGAAATAATAATATATATTGTGTTTTTTAGGTTGCATTGCATTTTATTTTGCTTATAGGTGTTTTCTGTCACAAATAAAAAAATTTCATTTTAAGGTATTGGTGCACTGCTGATGATCTTGCCAAAAGTAATGATTGGCAACTATTCTATTCCTGGCCTCACAAACAAAGGATCAAATCTCTGTAACATTGTTCTCAATGGGCAGTCTGCATTAGCGGCAAGCTGTAGTGGACCACAAGGTTATGGATCAGCTGACAAGTACCTGGCATTATTTTGCTTTGCACAAGTCGTTATTGGTTTAGGAGTCACACCAGTTTGGCCTCTCAGTCCTGTATACCTGGATGAAAATGTGAACCCTAAAATGTCCCCAATATACCTTGGCGTATGGTTTGTTTCTGTGTTTCTTGGCCGTGGTTTGGGATATGCTATTGGTGGCACCTTTTCAAGGTTTTTCACAAACCTTGCTTTAGTAAGAGTTCCTTGATATCTACTAGATTATGATAATTTAAGCTGAGAAAATTGTTTTTTTATAATTTTAAGCAAAGTATAATTAAATTGTCTTTCCTTGTTTCGAAAAATCCCTCTCTTTATGTCTTTGCATTATGTTTGAGAAAAAATACGTAGCAAAACATCTAGACGACAAGAAGATTAATTATCTTCTACTGGATATTTTCAGATATTTCAGATATCTTTTACTGCACATCGGATATTTTCAACTGGACTTCACTTCTGCATTCTTCACTTCTTCACTTCTAGTGTGTTATTTTGTATACACGCATCCGTGAATTTTATGACGACATAATCCTTTTTGATATTATTGACATAACTCTGTTAATAAGAAGTTAACTTCAGAGACTGAAAAGTGTAGTCTTATCAGTAACCAAATCAAATATGCTGTAGCCCGCAGGTATAACCTTATCAAGAATGGATCCTCGTTGGATTGGGGCCTGGTGGCTTGGCTTCTTCGTTTTTGCATGGTTTGCAATCATTTCTGGCGTCTTTCTCCTATGCTTCCCACGCGAGATGCCAAAATATCGTAAAAAGCGACTTGAAGCTATGGATGCAGGCAAACTTCGACCAGCAAACAAGGAAATTGGCAAAGGTAAGTTAATTCCAATAAAGATGATGATCAAATTAAAGTCCCGTTAACACGGGAACGGATTCGCATAGATCCGTACCCAAACTAGCAAAATAGGCCTCGCGTTTACACGGGCACGGTAGGATCCGTATCTTTTCAGGGAGAGATCTGTACTTTTTTGGGTACGATTCGAAAGCGAATCCAATTGGATCCGTACCTTCAAGAGCACCGTGTAAACGGGTGGAAACGAATCTGCAAAAGAACGGCAGTAAAAAGAGACTGTTGCTGGATCAATTGAGGCCATTTCAATTGTACGCAATAAAGTGTAGCACTCATTATACAACATAAAACTTCTGAAGATTTTTCTTTACCCTGGCTATTTCGAAAGTTCTCTGTTGCTTTTTCTGGATAGACCTCGATAAATTGAAGGAGAATGTCTTTGTATTTCGACCTAACAGTCTCTAAGTTTTCTTCATTTTGCATTTTAGCAGCTTTGTAACCAAAAACTACTTTTATCAAGAAAGCTGTCTCCTCCTCTTTCCATGTAAAAGATCAACACTTATCGTTGTTTGCAAATGACGCCATCGCTTCTCCCGCAAAAAAAGAAATTAACAATTACCTTGTCATTGCGCATGCTTAAAAAGAGAGATTTGATTTTGATCCGATCTCGTGTAAACGCTTGTGGATCGTACCCATATCGTACCTAAAAGGTCCGGATCTTTTAGTCTGAAAGGTCGTGTAAACGGGGCCTAAGATGCAGCGCTAATTTCTATCAAAGACTGTGCTTTAACCAACAGACGTGCTAAGTAGTGATTTATGGCATCAATTAATGGGAGTGCAAGAGATAGGAGTAGAAGAGATAAGTCCCTTAATATATGGCGGAAAAAAACTAGTTAGCCCCGATATCAACACTAGCTAAATGTGAATATCAAAGAATCATTACCATTCATGATTATTTCAATTTACTATACAGTATCTTTCTTTATATAGCATGGCACCTTCTGATGTTCCTTCTGACGAAGGCACCAAAGGTGGTTGTATGTATGGGTGTGTCCATGGGGAAGGGGGGAACTATCTATGATAAAGGGTACAACGAGGATATTTTCATAATTTAAAGATAGCATGGTGCCAAAAAAATTTTCATGGCTATGCTATGCCTTTAATCGCCGCTTGGACCCAAAAGGGAGCTGGTCTTACCACTCACCCCAGAAAATAAATTTTCAGATACCATAAATCTGCAGGGAAGTTCCCCTCGAAAAAGCCTTCATCGTATAATCTAAGATTGATAACAAGCCCCACCTTAACCCAAACCCAAAAATGCCATACACCGATTTTTGTGTTTTAGTAAACACCTGTTTCTTTCATATAGATACAATAGAAAAATACAATGATTAGTATATGATCCATAACATGTTCATTGGTGAATAATAAAGGTAAAAATATACGAGTTAAAGAATAAGAAACCGCTAGAGACAATGAGCATATTAAAATTATCTTTTCGACTAAAAATATATTTTTGAGCTTTGATTTATTCTGGTTTAATATTTTAGAAACGGTTACTGATTAAAATGTAAGCGAAGTGATTTGAAAATCGTGAAAAGCTAAAAAACGAGATATTTGTATGGCAACGTGGAAATTATTTTCTGATTTGGGCTGATTTGTTTATGCTTAACCACGAGTCACCTATTTCTTTCCTACTTGTGGGTGTGCCGGACATCTGCTGTAGTACTATTTTTTATAAGAAGAAGATAAACAGCTGATTATTTCTGAACTGTAGCCTTTACATGATATATATTTATATTTATTGTCAATCTCACTCTTTTCAGGACTGAAAGGTCTATTGAGGAGCCTGATTGATCTTCTCAAGAACAAGACATATGTCTTTTCTTGCCTTGGCCTTACAGTAAAAATTATATTTGCTGCCGCACTTGGAGGGTTCTACACAAAAATTATTGTTCTCAAATTTGGTGGTAGTTTGTCACAAGTTTCATTACTGTCAGCAGCTGTATTCATTCCAGCAAATACCAGTGAGTTTTCTTCAGCTTTACTATAGTGATTAACTGAATTACAGTAAAAGGATCTGTCTTTCACAAGTCATGCACCATTGCATAGTTTTCAGCATCAATTTGCCTACCAGAGCCTGGCAAATTCTAGCACCTGTCAAAATGAAAAGGTGCCATGCCATGGTACACAAAAAGCTTTTGACAAATAATAGTCTTTTATTCAATGACTACTTTTGTTTTATAAGACTATTGTTCAAGAATTGTTAAAATGCTTTCACGACATGCATGTGTCACAACCTGGCTTCAATGCAATTATGCACAATGATGTGGCAGCTAAGTTGAGTTCATGAGTTAAGTCAAGTTCTCTAGTTATCTAGATTACAAGCATAGTTTTGAGTTACATCTCTGATAATGTAAATAGTTGTTCTGTTATGAAAATCAGATAAAACACTGTTTAGCCCGCATCTTACAATCCTTACAACAAGAACTTTTAAGTGCCATTCATAGAAAGAACCAGAATGCATCAATTTTTTCTGCAAGGGACAGCATAGAACATTGTAGTTTATACTGTATTTCTATTGTATATTAATATTGTACTATGTTATTGTTTCTTATAGTAATATAAATAGAAAAAAGAGCAAGGATGTCAATAACTGTAGAAACACTGTCTAAACAACATGACATGACTGTTTAGCTAGGCCCATCAAATTGGAAATTCAAGCAACAAGGTTGAATTTCCCCTTGGGCTGAAATGTTTATTGGTGCTTAAAATTGGACTTTATTCACATGGGATTCCAATGCAATCCTTTGGCAAAATTCCTGGGCAAAACTTTTCTAAGGTCTCTGCTGAGATAAGATGGAGAGTTACAAGGTCCAATTATTCTGGTCAATGTTTGGCAACAAGTTAGCAATATTTTCTGAAAACCAGATTGCTTAATTCACAGTTGGTGTTGCTTTTGGATCATTTCTAATGAAGAAGCTGTCAATAGCCAACTCTCCAAAGAGAGCATCACAGTATCTCATCGTGACTGGGGTGTTTCTGACAATATTTTCGTCAGTTTGGTTGCTGCCAGGCTGCAAGTCAACAAACATTGTTGGAGCAGCCATACCTTATCAAAAATCGTAAGTGCTACATCTTAAGATGTTAAATGTGTAGACTTTAACATACTATGTTGTAGAAAGAAGCAGTAGGTTATGAGGACAAACGTTACTGAATGGTGAGAGGGCAAAACTATTGCAAGAGACTGCTTAAACTAATGCAAAGCTTAAGTCAACATTCATAAAAAGAAATATAATTGGAAAAATAGCTGATCATATCTGTCAGCGACAAAAGACACTGAACAGACTATATAATCTATCATAATAACTGACAGAATTTTATTAAAGTTTGAACAAAAAGTGGATTTGTAGAGCATCAGAAACAAAAAGGGTTTTGAGGCAATATTAAACATACAACACAACATTTTACAATATCAAACACAATACTAAACACACACAACATTTTACAAGACAAGTTTTTTGCAAATAGCTCAATTGTTGAAACATCCTGAGAACACACAAAAAACTACTAAGATTCAATTACAAAATACACACAAACAATACAATTCAATTAATTTGTGGAGTTAAGGAAACCCTGAATAAAATAACCAGCCACAGAGAGAACCATACAAAACATAAACAAGCAATCAACATGCAAAATCTCACAACTGCCGTTTGTTGGCGGCAACAGTTTTTTTACCTTGTCCAGACCCAGACGGAAACGTTGGTACGTTGGGTATGCGATTTCCCCACCCAATTATTTTTGTTCAAATCCACTCCATGCATTTTTTCAAATTTAGAATAATCTGTACAGTTGCAACAAGAATTTCCATGTGAATCCTGTGCCCAGGCCAATCTCAAAATTGAGTACAGAAACACAAATAAAATTTTTCTGCCCTGCTTTAGACTTTTAAGGTTTTGGGTGACAAAAATGGTTAAAAGAATCTAATTTTGCCAACACACTTTCCAGCAACGAAATTGGCAGAATCACATCACAATGTAACTCTGGCTGTGGCTGTTCAAGACGTTCATATGAACCAATGTGTGGAAAAGATGGCTACACATATTTCTCGCCATGTTTTGCTGGTTGCCAGTCAAAAGTTAAAGGGGTAAGTATCATACAGCGTACGCTACAAGGACAACAGTATTGCAACACGTGGAACGAATTTTACTACTTCAACGATTAAGTTATTATTTAAAATGTAGATAATTAGTTCTAATTAGCTTCCTATCTGCCTCACAGTACTTTAAGCGCTGAGAAAGTTAACGAAATCTCTTACTCTGGGTATATAACTAAAGCATCATCAAGATAGAAAAATAATAAACTACCTACCTCAGACCTCACTTCTCTCCAAGACTTCCTGGCCGTTTCTTTGGAACCTCGTTTTCAAACAACCTCGTTGTATTTAGCAAGCAGAAATTTTGATCAGTGATTTTGGTACTGAAACTAGAATGCCGCCGTGTCTTCTCTAATGAGCGGCGTTAATTTAATTTTCGCCCCCTGAAGGGGGCGCTAATTTAAGAGGGGCGTTCTAATTGCATAAATACTAGTTGCATCTTTAATATCAAAATTCCTTCGAATGGGATTTTATCTGGTTCTCTCAGTGTTTGAAGAGAACATTCCCCATGAAAAGACCTTAGGTTTAACTGACGACTATTGTGACGATTTGCTGGTCTCCATCAGTTTTCATAATATTTAGAGGGTTGCCATTGGAGAGGGGTGGTCATTAGAAAGTGGGCGCTCATTAGAGGGAATACTGTACCGTAATTGCTCGGTAGAATCGTGGACCCCGGACAGACGGGCAGAGAAGCAAGGATGCCAAAATTTTTTTTACAACACAACTGTTTTCTCCATTGTTTTTTTATGGTGTTTCTGTTTTTTTCACACACATTTTCTGAAAATTGTTTAATGTCGCAAATCTCGTATATTTTTTGCTTCATAGGGAGCTAGCAACTGCACATGTGTATCTAATGGCATGTCGAGCAATCAAACAACTCCAACATTGCGTAACTCAACTTACACAGCAACATCTGGTAGTGATGCATCAGTTACAGCGGGTCGTTGTGATCGAAACTGCAAAAACCTTGTTCTTTTTCTGACTCTCTGCGCTTTAAACCTGATGGTGTCATTTAGTGGCTCAATCCCACAGAAAATGTTGACGCTAAGGTGAATATATTGTTTTATGTCTAATTTCATGCCCGCTTAAAGATTGCTCTAGGGGGAAATTGCCCTAGGCCCCGAGTTGAGAGGGGTGCAAAAAGTTATAACGTCAACAATTAAAATCACAGATTAAATAACGTCATACCGGGCCTAATCCTTCGTTTGCCCCAGGCATCAGAAGAGGTCTCAGGAGGCCTGTCTTCTTTGCTAAATGAAATTCAGAAATTTTAATTTTCAATCTTATATTGAATATGTATGTCAAGTATCTTAAGACGACATTGGCCAGTAGGTGGGAAAAAGCCTCATCTGCTATTATACACCACATATTTTCTGAGACATCTTTTTCTTGCAGTCCTTGCTTTGATTTATTTACAATCCGTTTATAAAAGGATAAACCATTTTTGCTGGCCAGTGCGTTTCTGCATGCAAGTAGGACGAAATGGATAATTTCATGATGTACCTTTCTCTCCTCGGAAGCAAAAATGCCCGATAGAGAAAAAAATTTACGGATAGAAGAGAAAACAAGACAAGCATCAATAACGACACAACAAATAGCAAGGAAAATGTGAATACTTTTTGCAGAGGAACATTTGCTCTAGTTGCGCAGTACCAGATACGTTTAGTACCAGGAAAAAACCTACAAGATTTTTTAATTGTTTCGTTTCGGGTTGATGTTTTCCGTCAATGCGGATATAGTTTTTTCCACTGAAAATAGTGTATAATTTCTGAAAAAGTGTAAAGTTGTTAGCACTTAATTGCTGGTCAACTTCCCTATACCAATACTGTAGCAGATCGGGATGTCCATATGTATGTCACTATGTACAGAGCTGGTTCCGGGTTGCCAATGGTACTTGTGTCAGATTGGAAGGTGACACTTAAATGTTAAGCTATCTTATATAAAAGCCATCAGGTACTGTGTAACTTGGACCATTGTCTCAAAATCGCATTTAGCTCTTGTCACATAAATTTTTGTGTTTTTTTGGGGATCATTGAAATGTAGTGATATTGCCCTGAATTGTCCTGACATGTCTGGTACTACTTCTTTGAGGCTATTTGTAAGTTATTCTCAATACTTCAATTCTTTTTAGATGTGTAGCAGATAACCAGCGTGCATTTGGACTTGGAATGCAGATCATGTTTCTGCGTTTGCTCAGCTTTGTGCCTGGTCCTCTTATCCTTGGTTCAATTATTGATTCGAGCTGCCTCCTTTGGGGAAAGGATGACTGC
>NW_027019328.1:3413873-3472439 GCF_013076305.1 Rhopilema esculentum
CACTCCATGCATTTTTTCAAATTTATAATAAACTGTACAGTTGCAACAAGAATTTATATGTGAATCCTGTGCCCAGCCCAACCTCAAAATTGAGTACAGAAACACAAATGAAATTGTTCTGCCCTGCTTTAGACTTTTATGGATTTTAGGTGACAAAAAAGGTTAAAAGAATCTAATTTTTGCCACAACACTTTCCAGCAACGAAATTGGCAGAATCACATCACAATGTAACTCTGGCTGTGGCTGTTCAAGACGTTCATATGAACCAATGTGTGGAAAAGATGGCTACACATATTTCTCGCCATGTTTTGCTGGTTGCCAGTCAAAAGTTAAAGGGGTAAGTATCATACAGCGTACGCTACAAGGACAACAGTATTGCAACACGTGGAACGACTTTTACTACTTCGACGATTAAGTTGTTATATAAAATGTAGATAATTAGTTCTAATTAGCTTCCTATCTGCCTCACAGTACTTTAAGCGCTGAGAAAGTTAACGAAATCTCTTACTCTGGGTATATAACTAAAGCATCATCAAGATAGAAAAATAATAAACTACCTACCTCAGACCTCACTTCTCTCCAAGACTTCCTGGCCGTTTCTTTGGAACCTCGTTTTCAAACAACCTCGTTGTATTTAGCAAGCAGAAATTTTATCAGTGGTACTGAAACTAGAATGCCGTGTCTTCTCTAATGAGCGGCGTTAATTTAATTTTCGCCCCCTTAAGGGGGCGCTCATTTAAGAGGGGCGTTCTAATTGCATAAATACTAGTGGCATCTTTAATATCAAAATTCCTTCGAATGGGTTTTTATCTGGTTCTCTCAGTGTTTGAAGGAAACATTCCCCATGAAAACACCAGGTTTAACTGACGACTATTTTTTAGGTTTAACTGAACATTTTTTAATGTAGCCAATCTCGTATATTTTTTGCTTCATAGGGAGCTAGCAACTGCACATGTGTTTCTGAAGGCATGTCGAGCAATCAAACAACTCCAACATTGCGTAACTCAACTTACACAGCAACATCTGGTAGTGATGCATCAGTTACAGCGGGTCGTTGTGATCGAAACTGCAAAAACCTTGTTCTTTTTTTAACTCTCTGCGCTTTAAACCTGATGGTGTCATTTAGTGGCTCAATCCCACAGAAAATGTTGACGCTAAGGTGAATATATTGTTTTATGTCTAGTTTCAGGCCCACTTAAAGATTGCTCTAGGGGGAGATTGCCCTAGGCCCCGAGTTGAGAGGGGTGCAAAAAGTTATAACGTCAACAATTAAAATCACAGATTAAATAACGTCATACCGGGCCTAATCCTTCGTTTGCCCCAGGCATCAGAAGAGGTCTCAGGAGGCCTGTCTTCTTTGCTAAATGAAATTCAGAAATTTTAATTTTCAATCTTATATTGAATATGTATGTCAAGTATCTTAAGACGACAATGGCCAGTAGGTGGGAAAAAGCCTCATCTGCTATTATACACCACATATTTTCTGAGACATCTTTTTCTTGCAGTCCTTGCTTTGAATTATTTACAATCCGTTTATAAAAGGATAAACCATTTTTGCTGGCCAGTGCGTTTCTGCATGCAAGTAGGACGAAATGGATCATTTCATGATGTACCTTTCGCTCCTCGGAAGCAAAAATGCCCGATAGAGAAAAAAATTTAAGGATAGAAGAGTGTCGATATCTTTTCTGGATCGATCCAAGGGCACGAGGGCTCTGGATCTGATAGTTTTGCAACGTTTGTGCCTTTTAATTTGTAAAGAAAACAAGACAAGCATCAATAACGACACAACAAATAGCAAGGAAAATGTGAATACTTTTTGCAGAGGAACATTTGCTCTAGTTGCGCAGTACCAGATACGTTTAGTACCAGGAAAAAACCTACAAGATTTTTTAATTGTTTCGTTTCGGGTTGATGTTTTCCGTCAATGCGGATATAGTGTTTTCCACTGAAAATAGCGTATAATTTCTGAAAAAGTGTAAAGTTGTTAGCACTTAATTGCTGGTCAACTTCCCTATACCAATACTGTAGCAGATCGGGATGTCCATATGTATGTCACTATGTACAGAGCTGGTTCCGGGTTGCCAATGGTACTTGTGTCAGATTGGAAGGTGACACTTAAATGTTAAGCTATCTTATATAAAAGCCATCAGGTACTGTGTAACTTGGACCATTGTCTCAAAATCGCATTTAGCTCTTGTCACATAAATTTTTGTGTTTTTTTGGGGATCATTGAAATGTAGTGATATTGCCCTGAATTGTCCTGACATGTCTGGTACTACTTCTTTGAGGCTATTTGTAAGTTATTCTCAATACTTCAATTCTTTTTAGATGTGTAGCAGATAACCAGCGTGCATTTGGACTTGGAATGCAGATCATGTTTCTGCGTTTGCTCAGCTTTGTGCCTGGTCCTCTTATCCTTGGTTCAATTATTGATTCGAGCTGCCTCCTTTGGGGAAAGGATGACTGCGGAAACCAAGGAAATTGCTTGGAATATGACGTGGACAAGCTTTCTAAACACTTTTTCACGTTTTCTATCATAGCAGCAAGTATGTTTTCGGGGCTACCTTGTGCGACAACATTTCTTTTATTGATCTGACCACAGAATCTGACCGTACGATTTGTATAAACAGTGGCGTAACACACGGTGTGCACTTTTCAGTACAAAGCTAAGAGCCCCAAGCATTTGGAACCCGAAGACGCCCCTAAGAAGTTTCTCGAAAAATGAGTTTTTTTATGATAGCATGCGTTTCTTAATAGCATTCACAGCATCATCGAAATGGGCAAAAGACTGGATATGGTTTGTGAATGTGAGCAACTATTTAATAATGATGCAAGATATAGCATGTCGAAGAAGTTTCACTCTAATGCACATCCATATCGTTATAAATTTTTGCATTTAATTTACGAGAATATAGAAAATTTTGAAAATATGATTGATTTCCTCAAAGAAGCAGTTTGAAAATGTAAATCTTTCTGAATATGTTTTCAAATGCATGTTCAAGCCGCATCTATATACGCTGCATGAAAATCCAGGAAAAGCTTAGATGAAGATCATAGAAAATATCTCAGGCAACAGAATTTCTCTTCATATGTTGTTATGTATTATTTCTTTGGGTTATATAGAATGAGTATTTAGGCTCTAAAACCTGACTCAAATTAAGTTAAGTATTAGGGCCCCAAAACACTACTTTCAATAAGGGTCCACACTGCTCCCTTACGCCACTGTGTAGAAACGCTAGAACATATGTCACACGTTTTTTCAAAGGTTTTATCGGAATATTGGCACGAAGACATACTTTATTTCATATAAAAGCCTGAGACAGCTTACTAACAGTTTGTCGATGTTAACTGGTGACAGAGAAAGCTAACATTTTAACTCAAAAGTGTCACAACCGATATTTCTTTAAACATTTATATTATAAGTATAATTTTGGTTTTAGATTAAGCGAAATGCTATTAGAAACTCTTAAAATGATGCTATGTATACTTTTGTACCATCTTTCAGATCATATAATCAACAATTTATCACCAGGTATATAGATTAGATGTTTATAACATGCACATTCTCATTCCAGTTTCAGCTACCATCATGTATTTCCTGGCTTGGTATTTCTACATCCCCCAGCAAATAGTGCTAGATGAGAGGCAACAGAATAATAACGAAAATGCCGATCTTATTGAAGATACAAAGGAAAAGGCATGAGTTGTCCTGCCAGTCAAACAGGATTTTTACGGAACGCTGAATTTTTTTTGCGCCTTCATTTTTTTAAAAGCTGTAACTAGATAAACATAAGTGTCCATTTTTAACAGTATTATATCTAGGACACAATTACGAATTTTGAACCAACATAAGCAAAAAAATTGAATTAAAATCTAAATTCAAGTTTTTTAATGTAGCATAAAAGAGTTATAAATCAGGTCATCTTTAATTCGGGGGGGTCAAGCGTTTTTAACGAGGTGTGGCATATTAGAATTGATCGCTCAGTACTAGTCATAAACTTAAATTTATCAACTAAAGGTGTATTTTATCAACACCAATGCTATAAATGAATTTTAAGAAGCTATTGCAATTACATAATTTCGCTCAAATCAATCCTGATTACTTCTATTCCGCCTCACGTCAATTTTCACAATCGTTAATAGCACAGCTGTTTGTGTGCAAAGATCATGTGATCAAAGCAACTGGCATCTCAAAAGAAATGGTGTGCAATTTGACTCTCTAAGACGGGTCCCTTTATAAGGCAGGGAGGGTGGTAGGATGGAAAATATATCCTTGCTCTTAACGAAATCTAGTAAAATGCAGGGTCCTTGGCAGGGGTGTAACTACCAGGTTGGGGCAATGATACCCTTGGTACCAGAGCCTCTCATTATTTTTTAATATTATTTTTTAATTTTTGCGGCTCTGGTACCCAGGGTGGGGCAATGAGCGTTTGACGTTCCCCAATTTTTCATGATTAGTTCGGCAAAGCCTCATTTCGTCGGTAACTTTACCAAAGATAGATGAAATAACGTCTAAATCTTGTCTTACCAATATCTTTGTCGGTAAATTACACTATTGCTGACCCGCCATCCCCCTTGTCTGGAGAATGAAGTAATGCCATTGATCCTCGGTGCTCGTGTTTCGTACGTTCCTAGACAGAAATGTTGAAAAAAAGAAATATTGTTCGCCATAAATATGCAATAAAATACTTCCACTGTGTATTTTTAGTTATTCTGATAAGAACTAAATAGGAATGAATCTTCAAAAAGCATTAACGTAGTTGTTAGTGTGTAGTAGTAATTTACATCGTAAGAAAGCTGAAAGTTTCTATCCTAAGTTGCAATGTCTGTTTGAAGAGGACGACTTTAATTTGTAACGGTTGATAAATATTCTTGTTTTGGTAAGACAACATTCAGCTCATATTTCTGTTTATGGTAATACAATTTTAAGCCCATGCTTTCTTGATGGAATTAAGCTTTACAAGAGACATGTGCAAGACCCGAAATAAACCTTGTTTTTTACTTGCTTCAATACTTTTGTATCACTCCTTGCGCTATCTAGGAAATATATGTTGATTTAGTCATAAAGGTAAAATTGAAATAAGCATACAATTGATTATCTAAAAGAGTCTTGAATGTTAGTACTGTAAAGTTGTATTAATGTTAAAACTGATATTTAGGTTCATATATAATGGAAAGTCAAATTGCAAACAGAGAAAAGTCTTCTCTTTGCCTCAATCTGGCCTTCATAAGGAGCAACATTGTAAAAAAGAAGAATCGATGGAGGATATGGTTGATAAAAATCTGTAAAATAGCGCTTACTGCGTGCTTAATAGGGGGGAATGATAGAGTACAGGAAGCGACTGTGTGATTCTTGTTGATGTGATGATTAAGGGTTTAGATACAAAGAGCTTTCGTGAGGAATGTATGATGCTTTACAACAGTGCCAGAGTTTCACAGTAAGCAAAAGTTTTAGAAAAACTCTCTAGCTTTGCCTCGCAGAAGGATAACTGCAAAAGAAAAAACGAATGGTATTTTTTATTTTGGTTTTCTGTATGAAGCATGGAAGTTGATATATCAACATTCTTATCAAGACTGAGCTTAAATATAAATGTGGAGTGTGTTTTGCAAATGAGTTAAAAGCAAAAGCGAAAAATTGTGCAAGCTCATACCTTTAATTTCTTAATGAATTTCGAGAAATGTTGAGTTTTCGAATTCACATCAGCCACGGCCCAGAAACCTTTTTGTTGCAAAATGTAACAAACACACCAGAGAGAGAAACAGGTACATTTCTTCACATCGACTTTTAGTTGTTTTCCTTTTCTTTTTGCTAAGACCTTCCACTGATTCTCTAATCTAAAAAAACATAATCCGTAGGATTTAAACCAAAATATTATCTTATGGATTTATTGTCCCCAAACCAAGACAATCAATAGCCTGTCCGATAGGAACAAGGTTTTTGCTTCAGCTAATCCAATCGATATAATTTTTCTCGCTCACTGTTGCAGTCTCTGCCATCAAAGTATACCTTCCCAAGTTCTTGCAAGTTTATAAAGGTTGGTTTGAAAAAAGTTTCCCAACAAAAATTCTAAAACGTACTAAAGCATTTCGTCTGACACTCTTTAAAAAATAAAACATCAGAATATTGACTGAAAACTGTGAGATAGGAAATGCATAAACCCTGTTTTGGAACGAAACTGTTTGAAAAGGAAAGGATCTTAGATTAGCGTTACTATATCACAGTTTCACATTCGAGTACTCTTCCTTGCTATGAATTTTATGACAGCAACTCTCTCTATCGCTGAAGCTCGTTGTTGTAAAATTCAGAGGAAGGAATATGTCATCTTGTGAATACAGAAAAATTATAAGTCCTGTTTGATTCCCTATCTATTTGAAATTAAAAAACTCTTGATAACTGTCTCTTCAAGTTTTTATTAAGACAAGGCAATGTATTACTTCTAAAATCGAATACTCCTTATCTAAAAAGGCTTAACTCTAGAAAGCTCTTATGATGGACTTTAAGAGCATACTGAGAGTAACTTTTCGTTTTTCGCGTTCTTGTGATGCACCCGTATTTTTGTAGTCAGACATGGCTACATTAAGGGCGATCGTGTCCTGAATGAATTATAGAATTTTCACAGTTTAAGGTCTGTGGGCAAAGTTTGAGATACGCAACCCTCAAGATCTAACGTTTTTGTTCTTCACCATCAACTTCAAGATATAATGAATAAAGTGGAAAAACCATAGAATTTCCAAGATCTATCTGTATAATGGTACCTTATAAATGTGGCTGTTTACAACAAATTATTGTAATGCACCAAATTAAAGTGTAACTGAGCATTATTCAGTTAAACATAGTATTTTGGGACAGGAAGAGACACACGGCAAATCAAGTAGCCTACACACAGTCGCATATAATTTAAAAAATATTTACATGAATCTCGAAAAATTATATACCCTGGAATTACAGAATGTATATGCGGATAAAATTCAGTTGAAAAAGCGCCGGCTACACAATAAAACGACATTATAATGTCCACACCAGAACTTACATAAAATTCACAATACAGAAAGATATTAACTACTCAATCAAGTAGGTTATTATTAAATAGGACTTATAAATCGATATTATTAGGAATTATTTCAAATTGAAGGCTCACTGATTATAAATTATTACCAAGTCAATTATGATACTTAACACGTTGAAACGATATTGCTTATTTTGTTGGAAGCTTTCACATCAAAAAAAAGTACAGTACATTTTCTTGCGAAATGCTTCTCAAATATCTAGAATAAAATGCCGTTAGGCTAGTGAGTAACACAAAATAACAATACAGCCATACTAGAAAAATGAAAGCCTGAAAGAAAAAATCTTATGAGGCAGCCAAACTAAAAATGTTTTTTGCCTGCCTTCTAGTGGCATACCATGACTAGCATATGAACATGATATTCTTACAATTATTAAAGGGCATTTAAGGTCATGCTAAATGATTTATGTAGTTAGAAATTCAATTTTTAGGCAGGTAAATAATTTTCCCAGTTTGTGTAGTAGAAATGTAGGTGCTAGAAAGGGAATAATGTGGGGCCCCCATCACTCCACCTTTTAGCAGTATGCACTATTGAAATATTAATTCCAAAGCCTACAAATTTTCGCGCTTGAAAATTGTAGCAAGCCAAAATATGTAGCCCTTAGAGAACATGTTGTGTCTTTGAAAATTGTTGCTTTGTGTACACTTAACTGCATTGTGATGTTTTAATAAAAATGCTTCCATGTTCATTATGACAGCCTATTCGTCCTCGTCATCAGAGCCATCAACATCGAGCTTCGCAGCAATCCGCTTTAACAAAGCACTCTGATCTTTAACGATGCTTTTCAGCTGCTTTATATGCCTCTTTTGTTTCTGAAGATCTGCTCTGCTTTCTTGGAGTTTATCATTGAGATCGTCCTCCTTACCTTGCTGCTCCGCTTGATCTTCTTTCCAGTAGTCATAGTCGTTATCATAACCAAGGTAACGCCGAATTCTGAGGAAAACAAGGCAAGAAAAATCAGAATATGTAGAAGAGAAAATTTTCACCCTTTTCACATTTCATTCAGTTCATTTCATACTTATCTTTCTTACCCATAGTAGCCCCTCAGTCGAGGACTGATTTACAGGGGACCATGCTAAAATATACAGAAACATATTTAATCAAAATTAACTTTCAAAATCAAACTAATCCATAATGTAATTACAATCGTTAACAAAATTCTTATACATACATTAAAAATAAAGTTCTTCATGAACAGTTTATTAATTTTTTATCGCTTTCATGAAATTCCTTAAAGTTGACGTTTTTTGGACTTTTTAGAAAAACCATTCCAAAGTTTCGCACCCTGGTAAGAGAAGCATCTCTGTCCTGTGGTCGTTCTTTGAAAAGGGACTCTTAGGTCATAATCCGAATTTCCGAGAGACCGTGTTGTAGAGACGTTGACTTTCGTGAAAATGTCACTCATATAGGATGGTGCATCACCATTCAGGGATTTGTAAACAATCCTAGCAGATTCAAGATTAATTATTGTCACAAAGACCAATTTAGCAAATCGTACCTTTCAAAAATGGATTCTCTATTTGGGAAGATTACAAGTTGCTTGGTGTAGGCCCATCTCAACATAAGACGAGGATAATTTCTATGCATGTCATGCAGAATATCCACTTGCTGCTTCAATATGCGAATGTAGGCCGTTTTTCGCACTGCTTCGATGTCACCAACAGCCAAACCGACCTATTCAAAAGAGAATGGGCTATAGACACAATATTAGCCAAAAATTCAAGGCAATACGGTTTATGGAAGCAGCTCCATTGCAAGGAAATACGCCTCTAGCAAAGGGGTTCACGAAGCTAATCAAGTTAATTTTGAACAAATGATTTCCCTCTCTATATCTGTTTTCACTGGAATTATATATGATTATAATAAGGTCTTAATTTCTTCATGGAAAATTAAATCATCAGAGTTCATCGGAAAGTTAAAAAACAATCAATTTGCAAATGAGATGGATTTCTTCAATTCTCTTAAATGTTACTTTTAATTGTTGATCATTAGATTGGTTTTCCGTAGCACGAAGAAGGACAAACAATAATGCACATTAGCAAAGCATGGGCCACTTTTTCGTGCCAAATTAAAAGTATGTTTTAGAAAGTTTTTACATTTCGTTCTATATTTCATTCGACACTTTCGCCTTATTAGGATCGTTAAAGCAATAATTGCTGATTTTTCATAGCTGCCTGTGTAATAGGGTTCACATTCCAGCACTGTATAGCTGTGAGCATAATTCAAATTTGTGTAGACTTACCAGTAAATTCATGAGAATAATTGGCATCAGAAGTAAGAAGATGGCATACAGAGTGTACGTCACGCCCTCCATTGGTATGTTGGGAAGTCCAGATGTTGCATTAGTTTTGACGTTGTCTGTTAGAACAGTGTCATACTCGAGCTCACCTATGGTCATAACTGCAACCTAATAGATAACAGATTTTAAGTAAAAGCTGGGAACAGGAAACAAATGAAAAAGTTGATACATATGGAGTTTGGGAAATCATCGATGGAAGATACAAGAGATAAATGCTGCAATATAGCGATCGGGAAGGGGTGAAGAGGGGGGTGGATACCTGGCAAAATGAAAGAGAGAAAATAGATTGAATGCAAGACGTAAAACGAAAAAAGGCCAAACGAAAGAAGAGATGTGAAATTGACAGTAAATGGTAAATGGGTAATGGAGGTATTATGTAAGGTTAAATAAAGTACAGTTCTTGCACCTATAGAATAAAAGTAGAAATTTAAGTCAAATTGCACCAGGACAAATTAATGAATTTTATTTACGAGGTTTCGCGCATAGCCCGTTATCAAGCTATTACATTGTACAGCACGCAAGCGAGTATATTCATGGAGTTCTTGTAACTACCTGAAAAGCGTTGAAAAGCGTTGAAAAGCGTTGAAAAGCGTTGAAAAGCGTTGAAAAGAAGGAAAAGATAACATCTTAATGTCTTAAAATTAGGCATTTCACTTTTTATGATAAGTTTCTTAATATTTTCCAAAGGAAAGAAAATTGAAATTGTTGTTAATAAATTTCTCTATTAGTTCCTGTAAAGGTATGTAGAAAACTGAAAAAATGCATAGAAGGTTTAATGAAGGAATGAACGAACTCATACTCATGAAAATATGAAAATCAGAATGCAAAAGGGTGGGGTTTTACTCGTTTGTGTTTCTCGAAAATTTCTTTCCTACATTGCTCTTTCCTTCCTTTTTCTTTTAAACATTAAAATCAAACTTAGATCATGGGAACGTTGGCCAAAAAAAGTAGTTGTATCAGATCACCATTTCATTAAAGTTTTTGCACTTTTCTTCTTTTTCGTTTCTTCAAAAAATTGTGAAAGCAAAATAGCCTCTATGTTTAGGTTCAAGTCCCTGCCATTGATGCATCATGATTTTTCAAACTAGATAACAAGATTACCTTCATGAGAGATCGTTCAACAGTACTGAATGTTGGCAGTTCTCTCAGCAACGCATAGAACGAAAGCGAGAAGGCCACAATGAAAATTCCAAAGACCAAGAGGACCCGGATCACAGTAGCGAAGACTTCTACAAACATCTCTACGTAGACACCAAAATACGGAAACCGGGTTAGGAACAGCAACAAATTGATCCAAGTCAGGAACACACTTATCGCGCCAGCATTCCATTTCTGCGTGAACGTTATCGTGTTTTCAGCAATTAGGAAATCCAACATAAACACCAAAGTTGAGATATACAGTGTCCATTCGAGGTAATTATTTAGCAAAGTAAAATATCTCCGCTTTTGAATAATCATTTGAATGATTTCTTTCAATATGTTCACGGAGCATATAGCAACAGTCAATGCGGGTATTGCAGTTGCAAAGACTTTGGAAGATGACGCATGGGTTGTTGTGATATACTTGGCTTGGTTCATTGAAGTCAACTTTTTGTTTCGATCCCTACCAAATAATGTTAAAATGTTTTGTTATTTCAAGTATCATTTCAGTAAGCAACCAGATTATAAGATTTATAAGGTTTCTAAGCAATTCTAACATATTTAATAGTTGATTCAAGCAATATTCTTCTAAGCTGCGGTTAAAAAAAATCTTTCTTAAACCGGGCATAAATGTTCGATTTTTTAAATGTCCGGGTGTTTTTGCATCGAGTATTCTCAATGCTTCTCAACGTGAGGACTAGAAATCAAACTCTTTGCGGTCAACATTAAACCTAGTGGAGGCAGTAGTGTCAAGGAAGGCAGAGGAGTCAGGGGAAGCAGGGGAATCAGGGAAGGCAGGGGAGTCAGCAAATTTGCATTGTGAGTTCAAAACGAGACGAGAAAGTTAAAACAAACTTACTCTTCTCTTTGAACAACGACAACTGATGTAACACATGCTACAAACAGTAGATATAGAGACAATGTTGTGTAATACACTCCTCTGCCAAGATGTGCCCACTTGTAGGCCATCAATTTCTTGGTAAGGGGGTGGGACATCAGCTTTTCTCTGTTGTATTGAGCCATTGTTACTGGCTCAAAAGATTTGTCATCAGTTAAAGGATTATCCGGATCACCATCGATATAACGAAAATCATATGTAATATTGTAATCTTTGTGCCCTCGGGTATGCTTTGATTCGTTAATGCATTTGTCTAGCACAATTTGAGCTACGCTGGGGGCTACAGCAATGAGCTTGCGCATTGGAGTGCTCCCATCTTTATTAATGTTGTCAAGAACTTCCCTCCATCTGTTTAAAAAATTTCAAAGTCATTCACGGCAAAAAAGATGTGCTTCGTAAAAATTAATACTAATGCATGTTCATTTTAAAATTCGTTAGAATTGCAAACGCACAACTAAAAGAGGGATCGGAACAACTACGATAAATGCCCAGTTGGCTAACCAGAAGGGACAATCATGATTCTCTACAATGAATGCAAGCAATAAGGTCGTGGGAAATCTTACGGCGAGAAAACAATATTGAACGGGCAAAGGCTACACTGCAGCAAGACAGTTTGCTGGGAACAATTAAAGAGGACCAGTTAAACCATAGGATTTGTAAGAACGTACCTGGAATGTTTTATTAACCCCATGCAAATCTCTTGCTGAAAATTATCAACAGCTAAATCGAGGCAGTTCTTTCCATCATAATTTTTCAATGACATATCAGCACCATAATCAAGCAACATAACCATACACTCCACGTGACCGTTTGCAGCGGACCAGTGCAGCGGAGTGTTGTTGTTCTTGTCTCTTGCATCTACTGGAGCATCGTTTTCCAAAAGAATCTTCATTGACTTCCAGAATCCATTTTTCGCAGCATAGTCCAAAGGAGTCCAGGCGGTGTCATCTCTGGCATCAATCTCGGCTCCCTTATCAACGAGTATTCTGACAGCACGACTGTAGATGAAATAAACACTCAATATGATTCTTGTTCGTCACTAAAAGGCATAAATGGAATACAGTCCCTTCTCGAGATTTGTGTACTTGGTAGTGTTGATTTTGTTTAGTTGGCAATGTTCAACTATTCAGTGAATGTACCACACATGTCAGTTAGTTAGCGTACATCCAGTTAACATTTGCATGGAAGCAAAACGATAAACTATAGGCAAGTTCTCGTTAACTCACACCGAAAAGATCGCCGGTGTTTTCCCGTATGTTGAGCATATCTAGCTCGACAAACATCAATCTTCAAGCCCTGACGAAAAGTGCACATCCAACTCTCATTTCTCTAAGCGAAAAGAAATTGATGCCACATTCAGTGGCATGTTATGGAGGAACTACAGGTGTGCGGTTGACTATGATACTTAACTTTGCAAAATTGCATTTTTATGTCAGAAAAATCATTGTCTTTAATAGGGTGTCGGACCATTACAAAGGATAAAAAAGAATCTGAAAGATTTAACTACTAATGGGTGAATCACTGTTGAGTCTAGATTAATGCTTGAACCACCCACTACAACATCAAACTAACTACTCCAGCCCCTTCTACACCAGTTAGATAATAAGGTACCATATTCTCCTTAAACTAGTTTCTGCCTCTCAGTCTCAAGTTCTAATGTTTTGATTCTTTAATCTTGCGATTTACTGCATTTCACTGCTAAATTGATATTAAATCGCTTTCATGTTCCCTTTAAAAACTTTATCATGTCATGCATTATACCCTTATATATCTTTGGTGGCAAATTATTGTTAGATCTCATACTTCCTCAGCTTTTGATGTATGTTACCATATGATATTTCTCTGGCATATTAGTGCTAGAATTCCCCCGCACCCCTATGTTTTCAGAGACCCCCTGAAACAAGAAATCTTAAGAAAGGGAACTTACATATTTCCATATGTTGCCGCCAAATGCAATGGCATTCGTCCGTGATCGTCAGTCGTATTGATGATGCCAGGTTGGAATTTACACAAAGCTTCAACACAACGTGGCTTCCCTTTCTCGGCCGCGTAATGAAGAGGAGTTTTCTCAGAGTTGTCACCACTATCACCCCTTGCTTCATGCTTCAGAAGCATTTCAAGTGCCTGCAAAAAGAGAATAGTTCAGAATGAGTTTTCACCACACTCCTAATAGTTGTCAGCCAGAAGATCATCAGTTTTTAGGGCACTGCAATCATTATCAAAGAACGAAATACTACACGATCAAATTTGATCAAAGAAAGTTTATGATCAAACGACTGCTGAATTTCTAAACAACTGACCAGCTACGAAGACAAACACACTGATGTTTTGAGCCGACAGACCGTACTTTCCTCTAAACTAAAGCACATTTCAAACAAAAGTTGCGGTTGAAATTGTAAGGAAACTGTGAGCTAACATTTTAAGGAATTGTGAGCTTAAATCTATATTTAATTGATTGCCAAACTACATACAATAATGCTATTTCATGTTTAGAGCGAAATCAGCAGTGCAACATCAAAAAGACATGTACTTCAATTGTGACTTAATTAAATATACTGTATATTTTCTGATAAAAAATTATTTCCTTACTAAAAAATTTCCCATCTGAGCAGCGTAATGTAGTGGTGTTTTGTAATCTTTGTCCGTCGTGTTTACGAGCCCAGCAGCTCCATTATCAAGCAGTGCTTTGAGAGTCACACAATGATCGTCTTCAACAGCAAGATGAACACATGTTTTCAGTGACGACTCTGTCATCTGGATCTTAGCTCCTTCTTCTATCAATAGCAAAACAGCTTGCGTCTGTCCCTTCCAAGAGGCACTTAGTAAAGGTGTATACCCATCGACGTCCTTTGCATTTATATTCGCTCCTTTCTCAAGCAGATATCTTATCATATCCGTCTGTCCAAACATCGAAGCTCTACATAACAGTTTTTATCAAAAGTAAGTGACCAAGTTATAAACAGAGATTATTCCACATTCAAATACCTCACCAACGCTAAGATAACTTTTAAAGATATAAAACTAGTTTCATTGGTAATAAAAATGGTATAAACATTGGCAAAGAAAGCTGATACACGAGAGCACACAGAAAAGACTTGCAAGAAGCATATTCTTTTGAAACAATATGATGCAAAATACCTTAATTATGAATCCAGACCGCAGCTTTGATAGACTTTTGATAAATGCTCATAAACAATATAACTTATAATTGTATAGACGGTTATCATACCTTCTGCCTTAACGTGAGAAATTAAAAACATTGCAAGAACGAAATTTATACACATTCCCAACACCCCTGCATATCTTTGGATTGCCAAAATGAGAAGCAAAACGAGAAGCAAAATGAGACCATAACATGAGAGGCTGCTCTAAAGGGATGGTTAATTCACGCTTCAAATGAACTATTACTAGTAATACATAGTGCTAGTAAATAAACAAGAAGTTGGTTCAGATCAATTTTTATGATACACCAACCTGTGTAATGGCGTCAAGTGATCAACATCTCTGGCATTTATCCTCGCTCGATGATGTAATAAGATCTTTGCTACGTCAATATTTCCACTTGTTGCAGCCAAATGAAGAGGTGAAACTTTCCCATCAGCATGCAAGTTAACATTAGCTCCATGTTCAATCAGTGTTTCTACCATCTCTTTATGTCCAGCAGTACATGCTAAGTGCAAAGCAGTGTCTAACTGGCCTGACTTTTTATTGATAAGCTCTTCCTTTCTTTTTGTAAAAACAGAGCTATCTACTTCATCTGATGGACCAGTAACTGTAAATATAATCAACAAAAATTCAAATTGAGAACACTCTATCAAGATAGAACTAAGCACCATGGTGGTATCTTATTAGCAATGATTCAACCTTTCAGAGTTGGCTGGCAAATTGGATGGAAGTTAAGATTTGGAAACAATACTGTCTTCAAGTATGCCAAGCTATAATATAATACCTTTCATACCCCTTCCCAGTAATGGAGGTCAATGCATGCAGCTTATTGTGAAGTGGAGGGAAGGGGTCAATGGACAATCAAGTAAAAATAGGCAAGATTATTCAAAGCACAAATATCTACAAATATACCTTGTTTATATATATTAATATAATAAGTCTTGGAAAACTAGCAATAAAAATTTGAATCACAAATGAAACATTTTTCTTTTTGCTCAAAACGAAAAAAGGTTTTAACCATTTGAAAAGTTGTAGGGAATCATGGTACAAAAACACGAAAATTCTCTCAGAATATTGCAAAATACAATCAGTTAGACGAGGACTGAAAACAACCAAGGGTCTATCTGAGAACCCAATCAGACATAAAAATATCATTTTCAGATTTATCACTTATAGCTAGACATACTATATTTTCTGTTTCTCTCGTGTATAAGATATTGAACAAATCCTTAAGCATCCCAAGACCAAATTTCATTTGAGAAAACACAAAATTAATTCCCTGGCTACATGATCATTATATTCATTTATAAAGATAATAACTCCAATAAAGAATTGAAATAAATTCTTAGAAACTTCTAGTGCATATTTTCTTGCAACTTTATCATTTATTGGTATCATGATAGCTTTCCAAGAATATCATTTTAAATATATTAGAATTGGCATTTTTGAATTCTTATCGTAACAATAATATCGTAAAGCACATATCTTTGGCTTTGAAAAGTAAAAGGATGATTATTTTGAAAGTTTTATTTTCAAACTATTCCATTTGTAACTTTCCAGTTAAAGGTTATGTGTCCATATAAAAGAGCTGCGTATACCCAACTTGTCAAGTTACATAAAAAAACGGCTTGTGATTGGTCAGTATTCTTGGGATGCAAAACTGTTCACGTGAAAAGCTAACTTCGCAGCAGGGTAGATAAACAGAACGACCGTAATGGCTGGGGTGATGACATGTAAAATCACATGTTTCTGAAAAGCCCCGCAGAGTTGCTTGCTTTAGCTGGACACATTACCTTTAAGGAGAATTATGTAAACTGTTAGGTAACATTTACTCACATGACTTAAGAATTATGTCAGCAACAACATAATTTCCCTCTTCAGCAGCAAAATGCAATGCAGTTTCTTCTTCGACATCTGCTATAAATGGATCTGCACCTTTTTGGAGGAGCTTGTGAGTTATTTCTGAATCCCCACTTATTGCTGCCTGGTGAAGTGGAGTAGCACCAGCATTGTCTTTTGCATTAACATCAATCCCGGGTTGATTAATTAATAAATTTGCGATGGCAGTGTTGCCTCTTCTTGCCGCAAAATGCAATGGTGTGGTACCATAGGTGTTTGGTAGATCCACTGAAGCATTTCTCTGAATTAGGAGTTCAGCAGCTTTATAGGAATTGTATCTGAGATTTGAATTGTCGAAAAATTACTTTCAATTCATATATTCTTCCTGAAAATCTATTTTCTTGAATATGGTATTTCGAGGACATTTTTTAGGTTTAGTGTCAAAATAGAGCAGAAAATTGGATACAACCACTATTTAAAGAGGAATAAGGAATTTTTTTGTCTTTCAAGATGATGTGCATGCTCCTTCTCAAATTCTGGGCTCATTGAGTTTTTGATTTATAAAAAACTTAATATTTTTAAAATCAGTGTTTTCAAGGCAAAAAAATGTTCAATCAAATTCTCTGATTTCAATGTTTTTCTACTTAATGTTTTCAGATTATGAATAGTTGAACTGGAATGAGGATTTGCAGAATACCTCCATTCATGGCAGTTTCAATAAGATTTGTCTGCTACCTCCAATATTCTTAAATATAAATCACCTAGCATATGTTTGCATTTTGCAGCCTCTGCTGTCATACCTAAATATAGCATTTCATTTAAATAACAAAATTGACGGAAAAGTTTGAACGTAATACGATTCCCAGAAGACGTGACTTGTTTGTTAGCTTGATGTAAATGACATTTTTGTTAGAAATACTGTCCTAAATTGCTGAATATGATGCTGTCAGAAAATAAAAATCACAGTGGAGGAAGTGAATGATGGCAAGTTTGTGGTTATCAGGCAATCACGCAATATCGCCTACAACTACAAACGAGCAAGCCTTACTTTGCTGCAAGGTGTAATGGTGTGTTCTGATCCTCGCCCTGCCGATCAATGTATGCTCCATAATCCAGCAGTATCCTAATGGCATCAGACTTGTTACATTTTGCTGCATGATGAAGAGGTGCAAGTCCTTCTGCGTCAGCAATTTCAATTACACGCATAACATCGTGCCCACCCCTTGCTATTTCATCTATTTTCTTTTTAAGCGCGTCTGTTGCTCCTTCCCTTGCAGCTTGATGCAATCCATAATCAGTATAAGAAAGTTCAGAACCTATGCTATGAGATCCCGCAACTGAGGGTTTATCGCCAGGCCCGGAAACACTTTCTTTCTTGTCTTTCTCTTTGAAGGGAATCTTAGGAACCTCGCCCTCGAATCCGCCATTTTCTACTTCTGAAGGTCCCACATTTATTCCCAACGTTGGCATTTCTTCACCTCCACTTTCGGATTTTTCTTTGAACCTGATAAGAGCTATGTCAGACATGCTCTCCAACAGCAGGTAAATTTATGAATTGGGCTCTATTCTATTGGCAAGAAGGTCGCCTGCCAAGGCCTGATTGTTTACTGTGTTGCCTGGTAAATTGACATGCGCAAACCGTAATGTGCAATGTGCAGTGTAATCACAATTGTGACTAAGCCGGGGGCGTCAAAGCTCTGTTATGTTATAAAGGTTCAAAACTCTATCAACAGAAAATATATTTTCAACAAAACCTTGACTTTCAAACTGAAATTAGGATGGGCAAACAACTTTTGGACCAGTTTTACAGAAAAGAACCTTGCATTAATTAGTAGGCTTATATTTGCTAAAGGTAATTTGTTTTTGCAACCTTATTAATGCATCGGTATACACCGAAGTACTATTAAAAGACCATCTGTAAACAAGGACTTTACAACGCTTAGCATTCGCGAACATTGGATTTGCATTTTTTTGGTTATTGCTCACCTGGAAACAATTTAATTGTGCTCCTAAACTGCCGTTAAATAAAGTTTTCAAACAAAACAATCTTCAGAACTAGAGCGCTCAAACAAATATGACTTAGAGCTGCTTATGAAAACAATTTTAATTTATTCACATATGTAAGAACCTCACTGTAACGATCAGGGTTCTTGTTATGATTTACGGAGCGATGGGCTAGGCCAAATAAGTAACGCACAAAATATATTACTTCTTTGGTGTTATCTCTAATGCTTCATTGTAATGTATTCATTGCACAGATCCTAATTATAATATAGGTTTTTCACTGGCAGTAAAATAAATAAATAATAATTAAAACAAAAACCTATAAGTAAATATCACCAAATGTAAGAATAGTCCTTATTATATTAAAAAAAATTAGGCTAGAAAATATGTACAAGCATAGAGATAAAAAATTACGATATATATATTTATATGACTATTGTGCTAACCATAGTCTGTAAAACTACATTCAACGGAAAAGACTAACTTATAACGTGATAAACACATACTAATAACCTAACTAGAAATAGCTCTTGCTAGTACTGCCCGCAAACAATTAGTTCCTTGATAATGATTGTTTTGAAAATTTAGGTCAGAATATACGTACGAAGAAGACACCATCTTGGGTTTTCACAATTTTATAAAAACAGCTGCTCTAGTTGATGCTAAACTATTCTTTTTATCAAGAATTTTTGGTGTTCAGTTTGCCTTTGATTTAAGTCCAACGCCCTTTGAAAATCATGAAGTTTTTCGAGGGTTTGACATTTATTTTTCGTTTTCGTGAAGTAAACAAAGACGTATGAAAATTGACACGTGATAGAACGGGTACAGCTAAAATCGATTGCGATAAAGGATTCGTACAGCGATGTACAAGCGATAATCACGACAATCATAACTTTTGCTCGTACAATCTCGAGTTTTTGGGAGAAAGGTGTGGCATTCGACTGGTTTTGATTCCCAAAACTTCGAATCAAAACTTCCATCCATTGCGGAGAACCGAGCTGTGATGCAGCACCGTTTTCGTGCCAAAAAAACCGAAGGCCTTTAACAGAGTCTTGGCAGAGCAACGCTCCGAAGATAATTCTCTTCCGCCCGCACAAAGAGGTGGCGGTTAACGACCTCCTCGACAAAGCCGATTGATTGACAATGAAATTGATTGACAGTTGTCATGGCAGCAGAAAAGTGACAAAATCTGCTGACAAAGTGCTGACAACATGAACTGAAGCTTCCATATGCTACTTATACGCGGGGCAGACTATAAGCCCCTCACTCGCGCGCTATCGCGCGCGAGTTGCGGGCAATAACATAAACAAAAGCTAATTAACAGGACAGTACGAGCGTCACAGGACATGTTGAGAGACAAACACATTGCCATAAAAAGGCGTTCACTAACATAACATGTGATCTAAACACGCAACGGGAACATTACTAAATTGATTAAATATGAAATCAAAACCGTTACAAACCGAAGAATTCAGAGCTCCATAATTTTTCCAACGTGTGTCGGAACTAATTGCTGAAAAACATCATCAAAATGTTAGTGAAACCTCTGCTTGGATCAAAAGAAAGCTGAGTTTTTGCTTACTTAGAACTGCAGTAATTTGTATAAGAGGTTCTAGGTCCCGACAACATGTTGTCCCTATTGGTGAAATGGGTGACATTGACATTAGAAAAAATTTATCTAGCATCATTAATTAAAAACATTATGCTTTTTACTTAATTGTATGTTCATTTCATTTTGTAAACCGGCAGCCTATCGGTATATATACAGTGCTGAATACAATAGAAAAGTGAAAATGTCTATGTACAAAGGTAGGACATCTAGCAATAAGGTAGATCGTGATCCTAAAAAAGCAATAGAAATGTAAATAATGCTTCAGTATGCAATTTGAAGTGTTTTATTAAAGAACAAATGAACAAATCATTCACACAGAAATCTTCCAAAAACTTCATAATTGTTTATCGCGGAAAGCTTTTTAAAAAAAGATGAGAAACAAAGAATCTGTTAAAGTTTGGGGGAGAGTTGCAACTGCTCTTAATGAAAAGTAACAAGAGTTTCAAGAGCAGGAATGATAGAGTTGGTGTTCAGCAGCTTCTTTGGGCAGGTCAAGCTATAGTTTTTTCCGAGAAGGAGAAAAATCGGGACATCGCTACGTCATCTGACAAAAAACGCTGACGAAGGCGCTTCTCTATTGATTTATCTTAATTTGACCCAATGGTATAGAAGCACGATTGATATGACTGATTGATTGGTACCAGTGAGGTACCTCAAAGATAGTGTCAAGATCATTCGATATGTGGGGACAAAAATGTGGAATGACCTACCAGTAGAAATTAGAAATTCTCCTTCAAAATATTATTTTAAAAAAAAATCTAAAATATTTTTACAAAACAACATAGTAATCAGTGATGGTTTTTAAACTTAGTCTATAAATAGACGATATTATTCAGTGGATCACTCATAGCAACTTACATATGATTTTTTTACTTTTAGAACTAAAAATTAAGCAGAACGCATCTAATTTACTAGGGAGTGCTTTCTCTTCGATTAGTTTATAAACCACTGAAAAAGTTTCCTCCTTTAAATAATTCCCTGTGTGTACAATACTAGCTTGTTTCTTCTCTACTCTGTATTTGTTATGTTATGTTTATATCAATTAACTTACTTTTACATTGTTTATACTTTTAAGCTTCGATTATTTCCAATTTGCAACAAGTGTATGTATCCAGTTGAATTTAAAATAAAACTGAACTGAACTGAAGAACAATGTGTCTAAATGACATGCTCATGCCTGTTTTTTATTTCTAAAGCGAGGCTACGAGGCTGTTGGCGGGAACCATGATTTACCGATAGGCCTGAAAAGGTAGAAAATGGCATCAGAGCGGGCATCAGAGGAGACTGTGTCCATTTCGAAGGCAAGTATTATGTGATCGCAGCAGTTAATGCATCAGTAAATGCTCTTTGAAGGCCATATACCGTGCCATACGCGTAGCCCGAATCATTAAGAATTTTATTTGGATGCTGAAACCAACATATATTATACCAGCCTTATGTTGAAAAATAAGGACGGATGCAACTTATGATTTAAAATTTGAAAATCTTATAATAAAAAGACGAGGAGATATGTAATTGTGAAGCCCCGAAAATTCTTTCTCTCTTGAAATTTCATGCTTTGACTATTTCTGATCTGGAGGACTTGGAATATTTTTGTCATTCATATATGAGAGATCACTCATTTGAGCCAAGTACCCACTGTGCTTCCTGGAACATTGCACCCCCACTTACCATTCTGGAAAAGAGGATGCCCCCTCTCCTACAATTTTTGCAAGTTTCTCTTGGCCCAACAACGTTGGCAGAAATGACAGTCTGAGACCTTTGATAATGTTCTTAATGGAAAGTAAACTAACTTAAATGACATGTTTATTATGACAGTTAATAACAATGTTTAGATCTCTGGCATTGCTTTGAATGCAAATCATATTGTCCCAGTAAGGGTTAGGTAATGTTAAATCACCAACTTTGCATTATCAAAATTGAAATAAGATTTTTATAAAGGGTTATTCCAACAAGGGTTTTATCTATGACCATGACAACAAACCAAAACTCAGATTTTGGGATAGTTGGAGGGTCATGGTAGTCAACCTTTTGATAGAAGATGGTACCTGATGATGATGATACCAACAAAGGAAGTGGGTTTTTCCAGAGAGGATAGGTGCAATGCAATCAATCTGCTTACTCTTTTAGTAAGCGAATCCCGTGAAAAGCAAACATCACAACTTGTATTGACAACACACTGTCAATCAAAAATATGTTTCTTTTCACCTAGCATTGCTACAGTTACTTAAAATTAAATTTGAATGATATTTTGCATTACTGTGTGAATAATTTTGTTGTCCTATGTTGCAGGGTTGCTTTCTATTTAATTGCAATGAAAGTAAAGCTGGAAAGACAACTAAAAAAAAGAAACATCAAAGAGGGTCACTAAAAGCAAAAGCAAGATATTTTACAGGTCAGCATTTGAAAATATATTTACAAAATACGAAAAACTGGAAAAATAAGACATAACAAAATGCATTTTGTCTGACAAAAGTTAAGGCCGGTTTCCACTTCATTCGCGCTGGTTGCATGACTGAGCGAATGTACATTGGGGCATGCGCAAATTGAACTTCCTCATTGGCTGCGAATGCGAGACCATTCGCTGAGTAGTTCAACTGAGTTGAACTACTGGTCGCATTCGCTGATGCGCTGACTTGTTGATTCAATTTCGCCAAGTCCCGTGACCAGAGCGTATCAAGTGGAAACCGGCCTTTAGATAACAACAACTTTCCTGCCTTTAAGTGGCTGAACCTGGCTTAAAAGTATTTTTGTTTGCTAAAGTTATGATGACTAAATGAAATTTTATAGGAGTTAATTTCAGGAAGGGCATTTTTGAGCTTTAAATAATTTGCCTAATGTGTTATTGTTTGCTATATGTGATGGTCTCATGTGACTTTGTTAGTTTATGTGCATAGATGGAGAGTCTTTTGGTCTCTTGAGAACTGGATTCGAAATACTAGGTTCATAGAATTTTAATGCCCTTGGTTGATTTATGGGTATTTGGCATAGCATGGGCTAACTTTGCTTGGTGAAGCCTCAGTATATGTGTGGTGTTTATTTATTTACAGCTCTCCCACCCTCATTTTGATTCTTTAAACAAAAATTGCTTTTTCCATACAGCCTTACATTTTGTGTTTCTTTTTCTGGCATTTTTAAAGCTTCTCTGGTTGCCTTTTAAGGCATCTTTTGTGCTGTTTGGCATTTCTCATGCTAGTAGGTAGGACCAATGTATTGGCTCTTATTTGGGAAAAGAGGCTTTTCTTAGAAATCTCTTCCTGTCAACGGTTTGTGGTAGGTTCAGCCATTTCTCCAGAAGCACCAACTGCCCAACTGGGAATGTACTGACTGACTGACTTACTTATGTCTATGACTCTCTATGACATGTTTTTTTTAAACTTCCCAATGAAGCCTTCATTAGTTAATAATGTAATGCTTTGAATAATCTCCAACCAAATATCTAATTATTTGCCCTGAATAGAAGGATTTGTGTTTCCAGGATTGATGGTGGGTACACAGAAAAGAAATCTTTGACAAATGTTAACCCTTTGAAAGTTCAATACAAAGAATCATCTAATTTGCAAATGACCAGAACAATTTTCATAAAAAAGTTATGATTTTTTGCAGAGAATAAGTTTCCTCTCCTGAAAGGCGAGAATTCTCAGCAAGCTACTTTGCGGTATACGTGTTTCAAAGAATGCTGGGTGAATATTTCAGAGCAAATTGAAGTATGTCATTTTAATAACTGACTTTTAATAATACAAGCTGTTAGGGGCTTCTTTGAAAGAGTTAAGTTCAAGTAAACAAAATTGAAATGTTGTTTTGTAAGTATTTTGAAAACCTGAATTGTTCTAATGAAGAGCTTCTATTGCCATTTAGTTGCAATTCGGGGTTAGCAATCAAGTCAACTACCCCATTTTTTTAGGTTGTTATAATCTTAATTTTTAATTGATGATTTATGTTGGGCTAAAAGAGCCTGATAACTTGCTATAGGATACCATTTTTGTGCTGCTACAAAACTTATAAATTTTTTCTTGGTAACTAAATATATGTTTCATTGTAAATGATATTTTTTCTTTAATTAGCATTCAGTACAAAATGTAGCATTTTTATTCAACAAAGTTTAGTTTTATTTGATTATTTTTACTGCTTGTCCAAGAGCATCCAGGTTGCAACCAACAAAAAAGTTTTTGATGATCTGCTCACTTACATAAAAGAAAGCTATTCAGAGGAAAATGCAAATTACCAATGGAGAGAACTGCCAACAGCAGCTCTTTTGACAGGTATGTGATTCTTCTTTTGAATTCATGAACATTTATGATGGGCATTCAAAAAAACAATTCATAGAAAACTATCTAGTAGCTCAGAAGCAACTGCACTTATATCTGGAAATTATCTAGTAATAATTTGATCTATAAGCTATGAGTTTATGGTGAGTTTACTAACGTAAATCTTCCATTGTTTTGCTAAGCATATTGCTAAACAGAGTATTTCTTAGTTTTTGTCAAATTTATAAGGCTAAAAATGCAATCCTATTTAGTTTTTGAATATGGGTTTGATAGAATATTTTTATCAATCTTCTTGTTTATTGTAAACCTTTAAGTCTAATTTTTTGTTTCTTTTTTTTAGGAGTAAACATGCCAGATCATGATATAATTTTCCAACAAATAACCTCAAGCATCTTGAATGACATAACACCGCATGTTGTTCTCCTTCACTCAAAAAACTGCTCCAGTAAGTAAATATTTGAGGGTATTAGGTTGGTCCTTTATGCAGGCCTTGCCCGGAAAGGCGCTCGATCGAGCGCGCGCGCCTAGAGCGCACCCAAAAGAAGCCTTGGAGAGCGATTTATAGAGCCCCTTAAAACGTAAAAACAATATTAACACGGAGCAAAATAAATTTTTGGAATTTGTTGAATCAACTTGATCAAGCATAAACAATCTTCCCAACAGACCGCAATATTATGATTTGCGTAAGATTACCCCTTGAGAAAAAATCAGCAAATTCAACGTTGGGTTTTCGATATCATTTTAAATCTAATAACCCTCTAATAACCATCAAGAATACAGGCCATCAAGCGTATTCTCCGGCAGATTTATTTGATTTTTGAGCAAGCGTTAATCTTCTATTGAAGTAAATATTATTTTCTGTTTTTCTTAATAACTTAAAATCGCCTGTGCAAATCAGCGATCACGTTTCCGTCCAAATTATTGCATTGCTTTTCATTTGAGTTTGCGAGTAGTAGATGTTCTAGCGTTTCTTATAGAATGGATAACATGAAAAAAGGAAACAAAGTTAAATGTTCGACTTAAAGCCATATGCGTTTTGATGAAGCAATATGTGAAGCTAAACATAACAGTAGTGATACTGACACTGATAGAAGCTCATCGAATGATGGCAACTTACATATCTAGAGAAATCTGAACAATTTTGCGACTTTATTTTATTATATTTCTATATTTATATTAACATAGTGTTTGTTGCATGTTTTGTTATTTCATATTATGGTGCTTTCTGGTATCACCGTTGAATTTCATATTTAACATTCTTCCGAAGCTTTTGATATGAAGCTCTCGATCTTCTAAAGCTCTCGAAGGATGCTCTCAAGGAAATTTACTTAGAGGTGCGAAATAGAGCGCCTAGAGTTTCTAAGGGGCTCTTTTTATGGACCACCTTCATTTTACTTAGAGCAAGGCCTGCTTTATGGCTTTTCTTATCATCATACCATTATCATTAGGCTATTTGAGGTTTTTGTAACCTTTAACTAATATTTTTTCATTCTTACCTGTTGAGTTCTGCTACCCATCTACCCTTTTCCTTAGCAGGTTTCTTTTTGTGGATATAACCTCACATCATGTAAACCTTTTATAAATCAAATGTTTATTTATTTAGTTTTGAATTAAAAATTCTCAACATTCTATTGACAGACTTGAAATTCTTGATGAGAGAGGTCATTACACAACTTATGACTACTGATGATGAGGTATATGAAATTCTGGTTTTATGAAAATATGCTTAAATTTTGCTACTAGCATATTCCTGTAAATTACAGCTTGTTTTACATATAATTATTTAATTTTCGACATAAAAATAAAATACTATTTGATTAAGATTAATTTATAGTCACTCATCATTTGCAGTCACAAAATTTGGTGCATACCATTTGGTGTGATTGTAACTATTAATGGCTTTATATGATAGATCTTTAAACTTTGCACATTCTATTTAGAGACTCAGAGAATCAGAGAGTTACTTTTGACAATATTTTGATAGCCATGTGTAATCTATGTATCATGATTATTTGTTTTCACCTGAAAAACTTTAGGAAGATGATGTTGATGAAAATCTTGATAAGAGTTTCTTTGAAGAAATGGGAAAGATAAAGCGATTTACATTCAAAGTGCTGAGATCTTGGTATTCAAAAGTTTCAACTAAGGATTCAGGTATGGCCCCTTTGTTTTAACAAAGAGAGAATATAATAGTAAAAAAGTTAGTTATTAATGGTTGTGTCCCAAAGAGTATCTTTTTTGCCTGATTTTTTGTGAAATGCAGCCTAATTGACCAAAAGCTCAAATCTTCTGTAAAGAATTTGAAAACAATTTTTCCTTTTAGGCAAAAATCCAATTGTCATCATTCTAGAAGACTTTGAAGGCTTCCACAAGTCTGTGCTGCAGGACTTCATTTTAATTGCAAGGTTATACTTTTTTCCTCTTGGTAGGCATGATATTGAAGGAAAAGTCCTATATTCACCTTATTTCCATTCAAAGGTGGTAATGGCTTTATTTGTAAATAACCAGCAATTTTATCTGGTTTGTGCATAAGGCTAGTGATTTAAGACAAAATAGTCCACGGCAAAAGATGTGGTCTGGATCATTGATGGATGTTATAGTCAATTAGTTCATAAAAAATTAAAAATTTACATAAAAACTAAGAAAACAGAGAGTGGTCATAATTGGGAAAGCAAATTTTTCTTGTTTTCTTAAAAGTGATTTTTTGTTTCTCAAAGTGGAACATAACCATTGCATTTTTTTGTCATATTTTGACAGTGAATACATACAGGATCTACCGATAGTTTTGGTGTTTTCATTGGCAACAACTATTGGTGCTGTGCACAACTCATTGCCTCATTCAGTCTCAACCAGACTTTCCATTGAAAAGTTCCATGCAGAGCCATCCTTAGAGTGCCTGCACATAATTCTCAATAAGGTATACACTTAACATCTGTTTACTCCTGTTTTATTTTATTATTTCATCATAATTCACTATATAAGTTTATATTTAATAGAAAAGTCAATTTTGACTCCTTCCTTTCCCTTAAGATTTGTTTTCCCTTGTTAAGCAAACAAAGTTTATTCAAGATATTAATATTGTTTGAAGGATTGAAGGAACATTTATGCAAACCTTTTTTCATTTAACAGGTCTTCATAACATCACAGCATCCTTTTAAGTTGGGACCCAGACTTCTTCATGTTTTATATGACAAATTCCTGTGCCAGGACTTCTCTATTCAGAGTTTTGCTAGTGCAGTGCAGGTATCGTTAATCATCAAAATATTCTTTGAATCTAAAAATGTGAATCTTTTATGAAGTTCTACTTTGAATCCTTTTCAGAAAATGAAATTAAAAGATGGTAATCAGAGGAAGTTAAATGGCAACACCTATCCATGTGCTGTAGATCTGCAGAGGATATTTTTATGATCTGACTACATTGTCCCACAAATAGAAAATATTTTTGCTATGAGCTCTGCTTTGACATATTATTTATATTGCCTTGCAACCTTTCTAGTCATTTTCTATTTCCGTTTAGTCTCCTTTCTTAATCTGATTACATTGCTTTTGTTACTGCCCAGCTTCCGTATGTAGTTTTAAAGATACTGAGAAGCTATACTTATTTAGCAGTGTCGTGGTCTGTCATCTTGGTTTGTCTACACCTTGTGACTTCATATTCCTGGAATTTCAGAGAGCTGATACTTCTCCTGTATCTATGTAAAACTTTGGCCAGCCTAGTAAAACTTGAATCACACTATGTTGGATCTGTAAACCATATCAAAAACCAATGAACCACTTACTGATTTCACTATGCATATGCATTTGACCTTCCTGATTAAAAATTCTAACAATCTAAGTGCATTGTAATCTGCATCTTATTTTAGTTTGCTATGCTGGAGCATTACTACGATAATCCTCTGAGCATTTTTTGCACTTATGACAACAAAATGCATAGAAATGCCATTGACTCCTTGAATGAAGACCACATCACATATCTCATAAACATGCCATCTTACCAAAGGTATTGCAACTTAAAAGCCAATCGATTAAACCTTTGATGTCTTTTTACAAGAATCATTTTCAGGCAGTTTTCCTGAAAATCAAAATTTTTGAAATTTTGAGGTCTATGTTGTAAAAACATTATGCTATATTTTTGAATCTGATTTGAGGTGTAGTTATACAAATATTTTTCAAAGATGATGTAAAGATAATTTATGAAAATAACCATTGTAGAGTAACAATCAAGATTTTATTTAAATGTGTTGATGTTCTTCTTTAAATCATCAATAATTCTAATTTTTAGAAGAAATTCGGTTTGTTCCATAACTATGGAGCAACACGAATTAAACAGAAATGTTTGTCAATCTAACAGGTATTTGTAACAAGCATCATAGATTTTTAATATCACGATTTGATCTTAAAATAAATCTATTCTCAGGTTCCAAGATCGAAAGTCTTTGAATGACCAAGAGAAACTATTACAAGACATACCACACATCAAGGTATTCCGTCTATACGTCAAGTTATTAGGTTTGTTCATCAAGGTAGCAAGATGTACTATACATCAAGGTATTCCGTCTATACGTCAAGTTATTAGGTTTATTCATCAAGGTAGCAAGATGTACTTTACATCAAGGTATTCACCAAGTTATTCAGCCTAGGTTTCAAGTCTGAACATCAAGGTAGTATTAGCTACCATTCATCAAGGTATTCAACCTAGGTGTTAGGTCTATACATCAAGGTAGTATGACATACCATTCATCACGGTATTCAATCTAGGTATTAGGTCTATACATCAATAATCATTCCAACAGCCACCTTCAAAAATCATTCCTTAGCTCTTAGCGAATTGTTATATTTTTTTGAACCATAGAATTAACAATTGTATGCTTTGCATCTCCTTTTTTGAAGCTCATTTCAAATTATATCACCAAGTATCTAATATGATTTCCCTGTTTTAGAAAACAGCTAAAAAGATGATTGATGAATTCAGAAAGACAATGACAGCCCTTTTCCCAGTTTTGAGATGTTTGCACAAAATTTCTTCCAAACTTCCAAGAGCACCTTTTGGAAAGCGAGTAAGAGTGAATGGTTTTATAAAGTTTTATAAGTTCAAAAATGCCAAGTGGGGTTAGGCATAGTCGTTTTTTGTCGAAAAGCATAGATAATGGATACTTTATCTTGAAATATCTTAAGATTTTATTGCTAAAATCATTAGTTATTTTTTACTGTACCTGTTTTGAAGAAAATTTAGTATCGTGAGATGGTCTTATTCACAACACAAGTTTCTAAATTTGAAAATAGCGCGCATGAGTGGAAATATATCTTACTGTAGTACTTTTTGTGTAACATGATTGTCGGATAGTGTCCAAAGGTAAGCAGAAAAGTTATATCCACATTCGAATCGAAAGTCAAGCCAGAAGAAGAATAGCACGTTTTAATGTTTCTTTGTTTTTACCAACCTCAGCTACTAACTTTTGACCTAGCTGAAGATTCAAAGAGAGAAGATTATTTTTTGTATCTACACAGGTCGGGATTCTTTGTCGTCACTCCTTGTTGGCCCATTCTGGATTTTTAAGTTTCTAAACAGTGGCTAATTGGTTATTTTCCTAACAAATTATGAAGAGAACCCTTTTTATGAAACCATTTTCTCTTTCATACCAATCCTGACATGTTGAATATGTTCGAATGTTTCTTTTTTACAGTTGAAAGATGTCTATGAATTCTGCATGAAGCAAGAAATTGTAAAGAAAGAGCAATACCATACATCTATTGCGTTGCTTAAGTGAGTCAGTCTGTTTTCGTCATAGGTTTTCGTTTTTTTCGCATTTTGATCCCATCATTACCACTATTACAATGAGTGCCGACAAAGCTCAAAGGACGATATTGTTTGTACACAGGATTTCTGCAAATAAAATTTTGTGTATTGATCCTATCCATTGTAATTTTTCTTAAAAACAATTAATTTTAAAACTTGTTGCCCAAATTTTTCTTCCACGTCCCCTCCCCGCTTCCTATTGCTGACCAACTTCTTTCAAGAAAACCACCGCATTCCTCTCCAAGACCACACCCTCTCCAGATATTACCAAAAAAAATTTCAGATATCTCTTTGATGTCTGATCTGTAATAAAAGTGAATTTTTGAAGAGCTGCAATGTCAGAATCCTTTAATCAAATTCGCAATTATTTGTCCTGCAAAATTTGTGATCTGCGGTTTGCATGTATGTCTTACACAAAAAATTTCTTGCACCAATATTTAATTCCTTTAAGTTAACTGCTTTTATTGGCAGAAATTTACCTGAAGCCTGCAGTTGTTACATGGTTTTTGGTTAATCACTGACTGCTATATAGACAGGGGCTGCTTTAAAGTTAAAGAAATGAAGCAAATAAGCCACTAACATTGATAATTCTATATCCTTAAATATTCAGATATGTTTTATATTTTGCAAATGTAGCACATATTCTAGTGTTTATTTTACAGTGACACACATGTTATGTACTATTGTTTTCATTAAGCACTGCACGTTCAGTGACTATATTAATGCAAGATGTATTAAAACCGTATACTGGCACAACCCTCGAAAATTGCCCAAAAGAAGGTTGTATACACAAGGCAAATCAACATGCAAGGGTTATTCCCAGTTGAAGGATTCTCCTTACATTCAAACCAGTTGAAGGACTCTCCTCATTCCATTTTCATTTCGGTTTTTCTGTAGGCAAACATCAAAGGACGATCTAGTATTTCTTTTGGAAGAATGCTACACAATATTAGCAGATTTCGTTCAAGAGAACGCGTAGGTTCAATATCGATATTTTGAGTCTCCATTTTGTCCTCTTATCAATTTTATTATCTTATGTTAGGGTGCCACGGGCAAATAAGGAAGTAAAATTTTACTCGGTTTACGTCCATATTGAACGTGAAACTCCAGCGACTTAGAACCGTCCTGTTCTACGTACAAAAACATGTGCAGCTCTCCTTATACAGTATCAGGTAATAGCAAAAGGCTGGTTAATATTCATACTCGAATTGAATGATATAATATTTTTGTTAATAATTATTCACTTGAGGCACTTGTAATACCCCTACCTCCAATTATAGTGTGCGCGATAATGGCTTAGACAAGAAGCATATTTCATAGATTGTTTGAGCATTAAGTCGCTACTTTGATTATTAAAAGACAAGGGAAATTTACACTAAAAGACCACGGGTTACCGTTAAATCATAGACCATAATTTTTGAAAAATAAACCTATAGGCACTCAACATAGAAACCATAAAATACTTTTTTATTTAAGATTAGAGTTTGAGTTGTAACTGGTAGATTTTTTCATTTGTTTATTTGTAGTACTACTTTTATATAATTATTTTCATGTGTTCTGCTTTCAGAAAAATATTGGTTAAGTTCCATCGATCAGTTATGTAAATTATGATTAATTGGTATGCTATTTCTCTTGTAGGATCAATAAGAAATGTTGAAAATCATTCTAAAATAAATAAAACTGGACACAAGTGCATTCATATGATGAATGAAAATGTACTTTACTAGCTATTAAACTAGGTATAATAAGGAGACACCGTGGGCTACCAGCGAAAATACCATTGATATTACAGACCTTTAAAGGTTGACAACAGTTTTTGTTAACAAAACATTTCTCCTTTCCAATCGCCGTCTACAATTCTGACCTCCAGATAATGAGAAATATTGTTGTGTAATAGAAAATATTGCTTAAATTTCTAGATTAGGTGCGTGTTTTGCTGATGATCTACCCAAGCTAGAACAATTGATGAAGAAGTTTGACACGCTTGATAGTAAGTTATTTCACCTCATGCAGAAAAAGTATGGACATTTGTTTAGACTCATGATATTGAAGTTGATAATTATTTTCTGAAAAATCTACATCCTGAAAGTAGTTGCTTATGGTATTACACAAATTGTCTCTGGGTCAACCTCCTTTAGCTGATATATTTTATAAATTCTCTTGAAAACTATTTTTAAACTTTTGCCAAACCGTTTAGTGTCTCAGGTTAAATTTCAAGGCTTTGCTTTCTCCTAGAGGCATCGAAAATAGAAAGATTTTCTACAATGGAAATTTAATTTTAAGTTAAAACTAAAATTGGTAAGATTTACTGATATCAGAGCTGCTCTGACATTCAGCTTTATGTGTTGCTTATTGTTGGTGTTACATGCTACTTTCTTCTTTATTATTTACTGTTTTGTTTTTCTGCTCGTTCAGATCTCAGTAACCAAAAAGACGAAGAAGCTAGTGCTACACCAAAAACACCAGTAGAAAAAATACCAGTTTATAAGAACAGATTCGAGTTGCAAGAGGTAATTTACCTTTCCTAAAAAATGTTGTTATAACAATCATGAAAACACGAGGAAAGAAGGCTCTTCAATTGTTCTTGTCAAGTTAATGAAAATAACGTCTTAATATCTGCATTGTTAAAGTTGTGAACCATATCGAAAGATGCAGTAACTTGTGCTAGATAGTACATGTTTTAAATACACCCTGTTTTTTATTTGTTTTTTTTATTTGCCTGTACGTAGATCTCAAAAGACGTATTGTCATTTTAGCGTATGAGGCAAGCAGTTAAAGAACGAAAATCCACTCCATACGATAATTTACGGAATGAAGTCATCGATTGCTGGGATTCTATTTTTCGGTATTTTGTTACGTAATTAATTTCCATGTTTCTTAGCAGGCACAAGGCTGTCAGAGAACATCTTTAATTCATTGTTTAACAGAATAAACTCTTAAGTCGTTATTCAGATATTTACAAAGAAGTTGTTTTTTAAAAAATATGATCACTAAGAGACTTACTGGGAATTTTCGCAATGCTGACACTCCAGTTTAAGACAAACCTCCGATATGCAAATATCTGGAAAAAATAAGCCTCATTAAATCTTAAATATTATTTTTATATTATTTTGTATATTTGATAGTAAACTCTAATTGTGCATTTAAAAATTTATCAATAACGTTTTTGTACTCGCATTTTTCTGATTGGACTATTTCGATCTACATCTGGGTATATAATTCCATCTTGTTTTTTGAACCCTCATTATGACGTCAATCTAAGGATTGCCAGGCGAAAAAGCTTTTAGTACTATGTTGTGAAAAGTTTGTTTTTTTCAAAGCCTGTGACAAGTCAAAGAATGGGTAGTTTTCTCTCTCCACTTAGTTGACCCTTTTACCATCGCTATGGCTGCATACCTCAGTATTAATTGACATACTTTTTCAATTGTTGTTTACGCTTTTGTTTATAGGACTGGACAGATTTAAGTTGGAACAATCAAGCAACCTTTAATCGCATCAAACATTAGACTAGCAGTTGCAACTTAAGCCTTCTTGTTCTATACACGAAAGCGTGTACAGCTCTGTTTTTTCTGGCATGGAGCATTAAATAGCTGAACGGCAAAACAATAATTTGTCATCTTGAATTAGGAATTCACAACTCAATATTCAAATATCTGCAGGCTGAAAGTGCGTCGGGCCTAACGAATAATTTTCAAGCTGACTTCTTCGTATAGAAACAGCTAATATGACATCTCGACGCCAAGACGATTTGAGTTCTTAATTTGCTAATTTACTTTCCCAAATCTTTTATTTTAGAAAATACTTAAAATGTCCTATGCTGCTTCCTCTTCACGAATTGTTCATTTTCGATGCCAAGGAGTCAGTTATGCCTGTATGTAGAAATTCTTGTGTGTCTCTGTTCAATTTTGTTACGTTGATTTTTTTCCTCAACTAAAATCTCATAGTAGTGTTTAAAGAAGATATGCTGTTTTTAGCTGTTCACTTTTCTTTTAATCCTTTATTCCTTCAAGCAGTATCAAGTTTATTAAGCTTGTGTCTTTATTATCTTTTATCTTCAGCATATCAACCCTGCTCCTCGATTGTCAGTGCAAAATGCGTTACGAGATCCTCACTTTTACCTTAAGGTAATCATTATTTTTGCATCGATCGTGTTGTCGTGTTCATAAACATACCTTCTCAAAATACTATACAGGCCGCAATTCTTTTAGATATCATGGCTGGTATATTTCTGCCATGAAGTCAAGCGTTGAAGAAGTGATTTGATATTGCAGTTTGATACGAAGAATATCTAATTCATTCTTCTACCAATGTTTCATAGAGTCAATGTTTGATTTTTATAAATAGAATGATCTCTCGGCTTTTCCGATAGCTATTTGGTTTTTGACAACAATTGATTGATGATAGAAAGCCCTCTAGAAGTTCTTTACTTACACATCATCGAAAAATTCTTTGGGCTATTTGTGAAGCTTCTTTTTAATACTTATAGTTCTATGGCTCTCTATGTATGCCCTTTAGAGGCTCCCTTGTTTTCCTTACAATTTCAAGAAATTGACACGCGACTAAAGTTATACGGAATTTAACTGATACCAAACACAATATACATGACTCTGACAGGTAGCCAAACCAACGCTGTGAGGGCGATTGCTCGCGTAACACGGTTACCGTGCTATGGATAACTCACTCCAACTATGCAGAAAATCCACGCACAAAATTTAAATTTATTCGATTGTATATCAGGATTTCCGTATTTTCTAGTGCAAATGTTGCAAAATTGACGCGGAGGATACCCAAGAAACCTTACCCGACTTGAGCATTGTCTACAAGATTCACTTGGAATGTGGAAAAATGATAAATCTCTATGACTGGATGCAGGTGCACAGTTTACTTTAGTTTGATTGGTTCAGCCTAAACATTTAAATTGACATTGTCAGTGCCATCTTGCGTCAATGCATTTTAAGGCATGTGCAAATGATCTAATATTTAGTTTAACAGCAGATTTAATATCATATCAGGTTAAATATTTGGTCGTTTGCTAAGTATTGGACGATATTTTTTCAAGGAAAATTTGCTGGCCCAACATTTCATTGCTCTCCGCTTGATCGGTGAAATGTTATCATAAATGTTAGGCAGTTTGCACAAATGCCACACACTTGCTTGATCCCTTATTTTTGCGTTTCTTGAGTTATATAACTCCAAAAGTAAAAAAGATGTGCAAAATGATGCATGCACTTAAATATTTTTATCATTCTTTATTGATATTCTCCAGTCTGTCATCAACAGCATTGTTGTATTGTTTTTATTTGGCTTAGGCCTTTGTTGCCGTTGTTGCTCCCTCGCCTGCCGGTCGAAGCAATTCAAAAAAGCGACAAGCAGAAGACGAAAGCTTACAGTATCTTTTCCACTTGCTTTAGTTGACTATATTAGTGTTTTTGAGCCGTGTGCTAGAACTTTTATTTTGAAATGTTTTAAAGATACTAGTAATGGATATTAGTTTGAAGCCTTTGTGGTAATGTTTTCCCTTGACGAAAAAACCAGAGCACGGTTCTTCCAGAGTGTCTCAGAAATGCAATTGCTAGGTTTGATTAAGCCAACAAAGCGGAAAGCAGATCATGTCCAAAGGCTTACGTGGGGTTTTTAAAGGTTTGTATTTATTATTTACATAATTGTATGTTGCCAAAGTTGCTGGACTTATAAAATGTTTATTAAATCAGCTATCAAATGTATAAGCGTCATTTGCTCAAAAGCAACTTTCGATGTTTCAAACATTATTATTACATAATTATATGTTGCCAAAGCTGCTGGACTTATAAAATGTTTATTAAATTTGCCATCAAATGTTTAAGCGTCACTTGCTCATAAACAACTTTCGATGTTTCAAATATTCAAGGTTATGTTAGTACAGCTTTTTTTCTTATATAGTCTTAAGCCTTGGCCAAACGAATAGACCTTTCGATTGAGTAGCACTTGACTTGTTCTACGTTTTGCTGAGTGGTGTTTGATTTTGCTCCGTTCGAAATGAACACAATATTTCCCTGCGCAACGCTCAACATATCTTAGAACAATAGGACAGTTTTATGATCTGTTTAAGATTTTTGAACTCCATCAGAACTTCAATCGATAAGGAATAAACAGCTGTTAATATCACGGAGCATATAAATCATTTGGCCAAACGAAAGGTTTGATGCTGCTCAATCAAAAATTTAATCTCTTTGGCCAAGGCTAAAGAATACCTTTTTGAAAGGGTAAATGGTATCTTTAATGGATAAATACAATCGTTTGAGGTAATAATTGCAAAGTAATTCTATATTAATACGAATGACGACAAAATGATGTAACAGTATCAGCATCGTTCAAATAATGTATGTAGCATTTTGAAATTCGGTTTGAAATTGAGACAATACCAACTGTGTCTTTAAAGGGCTTCACTAGAATTGAAAATGCTTTGCAAATTAACCTGAAGGTTTGTTCTTCTGGTGATATGCTAGCCTAGCTCGATTTTTAAGAGATAATATCTCTCTTTGAGACGCTTCTTAACTTTCTAGTGTTCAAGATTACAAATGAAGCCAGAATATTTTTAATTAAGATGTTATTGCCTTTTTTTTGTTGAAACATACAAATACAATATTTGGTCGATAAATCTTGCATAATGGATGAACTGGTAGTATTATGAGATATAATCGATGCATTTCTTGTCTTAACTGGCAATTTCTGCAAAGATTCAATCCAAACACATTAGCTTAAAGAATAACATCAGCTCATCGACAAGAGATCTACTTTCTAGTCTTTGAACATAAATTATGGTTTATGAATTTAATCAGAAAACAAAAATATGCTTTTCTATAATCCTAAACTGTGTTTAGACTACTTGCTGTCATTAAATTTTAAACAGAATCAGGCATGCATCCACGTTTTTTTCAAGCGGCTTTGAAATCCCAAAATTCCTTATCAGTCAACAAGAACTTATGAAAATGAACTCTTTCGGGAGGGTTGGAATTAAATTCTTTGAGATTTCCTTCAGAAAGACAGAAGTTGGTTGGTCTATTTGGCCTCTGTTTAACGCTGCTGGAATCCACTGCATTTTGATGACGGGGTGAAAGAAACGCCTCTGCAACGAACTTTCTCTTTGCTGAATGACCACTTCTAGAAGTGTTGCTTTTTTTGTGTGTTTTTTTATGATATACCCATTCACAACCCCCTCATCATCAGTTTCTTCGGCTGTATTATAAGCCCTTCGAATCAAAGTGAATGTCGAAGAGATAAATGGGCAGGCTAGAGTATTGTATTGTAATGGGCTTGTCATGTTGAGCTGTTAGATTTCAATGTTTATTATCAAACATCCTTTTGTTCCAGTCCCTCAGTACAACGGCTGGTAGTACTGGTAACATTAGATTCCGTCTGCAGAAATCGTATTCTAGTAAACCGTTATATTTTGCAGCTAAATGCCGAATACTTCGCTGAGGGATCATGAATGTAAGCTTAAAATATCCGGCATCTTGAGATACAACTGTATATTCTGGGCTGTCATCAACAGTGATAAACAATTTAAAACAAAGGGCAAATTTAACGCTTATTTATTTTCACCTTAAATTCTAGATTCCAAACTCATCTTCAACTTTATACTTCTTTCTAAAACAATTTTGACTTGATTTATGAAAAACAATGCAATGCCTTATCACGTGCACCTGTCCTGTCCAATTTCTAGCCTCCGGGGCTTGATGCTTTTATCTATAAGTTTTTGTATTAAAACATATTGTATTCCGTGCTCAGTCACTCAGGCAACCCCCTGCTTTGTACAAAACGAAGGATTCCATACTTTCATTAAAACTAACTTCAAAACGTCGTTTGAAGTACGAAACAGAACACCGCATCATGAAAAGCCTAAATTTGTTTTTATTGATTGGAATTTCTTCATTGCTTTTTGGTTTTAGCCAGTATGCATTGGCGAGGCATGCCTATTTGTTAGACGAAACAATGCCGAAAGCAGTTGATGACTCCGAAGAAGAAATGATCAATGAAAAATTTAGACCAGAAGAGCTTGAAGCTTTCCTGAAAACGTTTCAGCAAGATGAAGTAACAAAACTGAGACCACTCGAAGTCGAAGAGCCGCCGAATTTTGCAGAAGTTTCTCCTGACGTCTTGTTAGAGCGACTCATTGATGAGGCTGATCAGGAAAGGAACGTTGAAACGACAGCCGGAAAACAAAGAATGGATCATGGTGTGATGGAAAAACAAGACTATAGACTGAAGAACGATCAAGTTGGAACTTCTTATATTGATATTAACAGTGATCTCAATGATTCTTTATAGAATCTAAAAAATTGCTGTATCGACATTCAGGGGTATTAATGTTAACAATTAAACACTGGTGAGCTACTAATATTGTTAATTTTTCGATTAACTGAATCTTATTTCTTAGATTTAACTTCTGTAGTGAAGCATGACCTCTGTAGTACAAATTTATCTATTAGATAATTTCAACCCAATATGCCAATCGACAGCTATTACTTTAGTTGAATTCTTCAGTTTGATCCCGATAACTCGAATTCTCATTTACTCCATCTGTTTCCATTCCTTTGAACCTTTGTGATACTTTTGTTTAGAAACCTTCGTTAAGTCAAACTTCTGATTCTGTCAAACTCGAATATTCTATATCTTCATCCATAATTCTATACTCATTTGGTCATCGTTTTCCTATAACCAGAACTTTTCTGGGTGAAATGAAAACATAAGCAATATCTTTTTATATAAGTAACGCTTTTCTACCATAAAATTAAGTTGTATTAACACAGATACAGTGAAGACTGCAATGAGCTCGTAGTTCTTCTGCATCCCCAAGATGTCACTTTTTGCCAAACATCTTTGCTGTGTGTTTGAAAAATAGTCAATTGTTTCATCTTTTAATTACTAACAACCGTCTTGTAACATCTTTCTAACCGACTTTGACACATACTGCATACATATCGACGATATTTTCTGATTTTCAAAGAACATCGAATTTCCAAATTGCCTTCAGTTTGAAGATATCCTTATATACGTTGTGTTTATTGATACGGGTTTCAAGAGCAATCTTAGCTGTCCAAAAGACTAGTAGTTCATGTTGTTTCCTAATAAACTTGTTGTAGCTCGAACTTATGTTCACTTTTTCTTCAAGTTTGAAAGACCCGATAACTCAAACATTCGTTGTCTCGATCCGTTGCCACCGCTCCATTGGTAATTCGTAATAACGGGCCTATACACTTTGTTTTTATCTTCACGATAGGTTCTATTAAATCTGTTTGTAAAATGACATCTTTAGAATGACTTCCCCATATAAATTTAAATCTTCTTAAGAATTTATTTGCTCACCTGCTTTTCAATCAAGTATTAAGTGCTTATCAAAATATTCATCTTTGTCTGTATATTTATAGCTTGGCTATGACATCTTCCATCTCTTTCGTCTATAATATTCAGTGTTGTCTTTCTCACCCATTCTATCAATGTCGTCTCTCTCACCTAGCGTTGTCTTCTTTATTCAGGATCGTCTTCCTTACCCAGCCTCCACTTCCTTATTCAGTTTAGTCTTTCTCGCCCAGTGTCATCTTCCTTGTTCAGTGTTTTTTTCTTTACCTTGCGCCGTCATTCTTATCTAGCATCGATTTACTTATCCAACGACATCTTCCTTTTGCAGTGTTTTCTTCCTTACCAGCGTCATCTTCCTTGTTCAGTATTTCTTCCTTGTTCAGTGTTTTGTTCCTTGTTAAGTGTTTTCTTCCTTATCCAGCTTCGTCTCCCTGATCCGCTTTTCTCATCCACTATTGTTAGGGTAGTGACAGGAGGGAAAACTTCGCAAAACGTGTAAAATGACATAGAAACGCTTTTTTGGAACTTTGAACAGCGCAGTCAGCAGCATACAATTTTGATATGATAGTTACCAACATCATTTCTTTTTGTTTTGGAATTAAGATGAATTTGGCACCTACAACTTTACACCCTCCTCTGGCTACATCGCTGATAGTATAACACAATCGGATACGGGTCTGAATTAAGTGTAAAACCAAACCATGACAAAATATTTAGAAAGACCACTGGGAGAGTTCACTCCATATTCGTATATAACCGATTTGCTTTTTTCGAAAGCACAATTATTGTCCAAAAGTTGGTGCAACATGTTAGAATTCAGAAATTCACCCCTATTTTAGTTCTGGAGATAAAGTTGAGTAATTTTATTTCATTTTAATATTTTCTTTATATGAATCATTGTTCCGTCTGGTATAACGTGTTGAATTGCGTTGTTTACGAGTTCACTATAAATAATATTCAATCTATACCACGTTTCATTCACTACACATTTACCAAAATGAAAGAATTGCAATAAAAAATTGGGAAGCATTTAGGTAAGTCTCAAGGCAGAAGAAGCCTTCACGAATTTAACTATTGTCATTTTTTAAGGAACTAACCTCGGGATTATCACCCAGTTTCTTGATTTTTTTCATTTAAATGCTAAAAGTTGCCTTAATGCTTCTTAAATTCCATTGCTACAGAGTTCCTTTCTATTTATCGATGTTAGTTAAAAAAGAAAATGGGGCCTAATCGTCGAAGGAACCATTTCCGTCCCATCTTTAAAGAAGCGTTTTCGAGCAAGTTTATGGGGATCAGTCCTATGGTTATGGTTTCAATGTTTTTAACTCGGCGCTCGGTTTTTAACAGACAGTTTCTTGTAAAAAACTAGATAAGCTAGCCTTTATATCGAAAAAACTTTATATAACGATAATTTTTATAGTAATGTTGAGAATTGAAAATTTTGAAATTCAGTAAATAATTAAGAATAGTAGCCAGGCTCAAAATTCATATCCAGTTTGACTTGTTATCTATCTGAGACTCTGAGCAAACAGGATAAAGCGGACGTCGCTGAGAAGATTAAGAAATGGATTGATAGTCAAAAGAGAAGATCATTCTATTGGTGACGAAACACATGGAAGCAAATTAGTGCTTTGTACGAAAATGACTGCTTTAGTGCAAAAATTGAATATTTTAATAAATCTTCATCTAAATAAAGAATTAAATATACGTGAATGATAGTAAGGACTAAATCGTTGTTGATGAGTTTGATCATGTTTAAGGGTCCATTCATATTAGACTCAGTTAGAAATTTTATATTTTACTTTTAAAATGCCCTTATACAGCAAACAATTTTCATTTTTTGGTTTTATTCTGTTTGAACGATGAGATAAGACAGAGGCAAAAAGTTGAGCTTTCTTTCTAGAGACCCTTTCCAAATTTACCTGTTCTAGGCTCATATTAAAACAATACTGCTCTTTTTCATGTGAAAAACACATTCATCGCTAAAGTTAAGCTTCTGAAAACTAAATTTTTTTAAGACGTTACACTTTATTCTTTATTGTGTTAAATTTTTGTTTTTGATTTAAACTAAAAAATTTATAGGAATATGGACAATCAGCAAATATTTAAGCAAAAAAGTGGGTAGTTGAAATGATATGGCTTATTATAGTAGTTAAGTTGTTAATATAATCTACACTCATTTTTTATAAGAAACTGGCTTTAAGAAACGAGTACTGGACAGTCAGAAAAAAATAAAGAAACTTCAGTATTCGAGTTAAATCGTGATAAAACTGAGAACAGCGAAATTTGTAAAACCCAAGAACAAGACTGCCTTGTTGGCCTAGAACTTAAGACACAAGGGATAAAAATGAACTTCCCTCACCTAGATAGGGCATCGGAACGGAAGCGAATCTCTTGACGTGATAAAAAAGGTCACGAACATTTCATATCATCTTTCATGACATCAAAATTAAGAAACTCTTAAGAAACAATGAGTATTGAAATTTCCAGAACATTAAAGGCATTGAGTCATGATAAATAGACTGGGTATACCCTAAGTGCCAAAATCCGCTGAGTCATGATTTCCATGACTGCGATGCTATTGGTTGACCTTGAACTGGTCACATGAACTCACCTCATACTGATTAACATAACAGTTTCCATCAATAGCAAGTTGTCAACAACGGATGCCAATATCACATGAAACAGCAGCGATCACGCCGAAACCCCCTATAGAGAAAGCCTATTTACCATGACTCAATGCCTTTAAGAAACTTGAGTACTCAACATCGACCTTTGTTTCTTATAAAAAAAATGAGTGTATTAGTACTTTTTCTAAATTATGTCTTCCTTTTCAAGTGCTTCATTTGGCATAAAGAATGAAAGCAAAAAGTTTTACTTTGTTGCGATTGTTGCAAATAGGAAGACAATTTAAACGAGGTTACTTCCGGCTTTGCCCTTGGGCCTCAACATTTCATCGAACTACCTAGTGTTTTCAAACTGGAATTTGCTACAGAAACACTCAAAAAGATGAAAGTTCTTTCAGTCTTCGTTTTCAGCTTTATACTACTGGCAAGCTCAGCACCAATGCAAGAAGGTAACACATTCTAAAGCATGGTTGAATTTTTACTAGGCAACTCTAATAATTGTGCGCGGAAAATAACGTCTTAGGCCCATGGCCTTTGTGGTATATGATCGCGTAACTACTTTATAAACTTGTATGCAGTCACGGCGCCACTGGGGGCGGGAGGACGGGAAGCTCCCCTCCCAAATTCTTTCTAAAAATCAAAATGTTTTTATGAGAATCGTCGAATTGTCTATTCTGAGCTGTATAGTAGTTTGTCAAATTTAGTCTGGGAGATGCATTTTTAGCCATTTTAGAAAGTCTGATTTCAAAAATTTTCTTTCGCGTCAGCCCCAACCATAGTGGGTCCTCCTGTGTCACAAACTTTATTTTTAGCCCCCCTAGGTTCAATTTTGTGACGCTGTCTCTGGTATGTAGAAGAAGTAGCAAGCCAGGTGTATTAAAGAATGAAGGGAGAACAGAAAGGGTTAAAAAAGAATAGAAAGTGATAAGGTAGAATGATATAGAGAGTGTAAAAAGGTCTTCGACATGCCTCAGATGCGCCAGATTTTACTTTATCTCTTTAACTCTGTGTCAAATAAATTTAGCATACTTGCTAATTGGAGACTTCCTCATGTAGAAATTAAGGAATGCAACTGAGAGACTAGACTAACTTGGAAATCTATTTGTTATGAATTGCTTGTTAAAACCTCCTGGTTTCTTACCATGTTCAGTAAATTTGTTAATGGATCTTTCAGAAAAAATGGTTACATTTCTTGACAAGGTCTACACTGTAATCAAAATCTTACATTAGATTTCATAAGTTTTGTGCTTTTGGTGTTCCTGTTTATATTTTGATAATTTAAATTTTATAAGATTACTCTAGTGTTCAGTATATGTATATGATTTTCGTCATATTAAGTATATGTAGCATATTCAGTGAAATTGTCAATGTTTTTGATAATATTCTCAAATTTTATAACTCCATAGATGCAATGGTGAATCAAGAAAGTGAACCAGTGTTTGATGATGCTTTGCCTGAAGATGAAGAGTTTGAAGAGTTTAATGATGAGCCAAAAGATGATGAAGATGATGAAGAGGAAGAAGAAGATAATGAAGAAGAAGATGATGATGATAATGGAAACCATTTTCCTGAATCTGCAGACCAAGAAGATGAGGAAGCCATGGATAATGCAGAGGCACTTCCAAATAATGAAGTTGTTTATGCAAATGAGTTGGAAAACAACAGAGCATTTGCGGAGAATAAAAAGAAGGATATAAAAAATGAGGATAAAGATACAAAAAAGGCTACTGCTGATGATGCATCTCACAAAAAGGACTCAAAAACTGCACAGGAAATGGCACCAAAGCAAAACAGTAAAAAAGATGATGTGGAAAAGGTGAATAAAAAAGATGATACAGTTAACATATCCAAAAAAGAAAATGCCAAAAAAGACACAAAGGTAAAAAAACCTTCTGGATTTGAACATAATTGAGATCCTGGTGCATTTTATTTTAATAAAAAAGTTGAGCCCCTGTAACTTTGTTTCTTTATACATTATTCTCAACACTCAAAGCAAACTGATAATATATGTACAAACATCTCTTTAGTAAAACTTGAGTCTGCATTTTCCCTACTTTGTCACCAGTGCAACAAGGTCATATTAGAGCTAGAAATTTGTTAACCTTAACTCAGGGTAATTTTCTAGATTAATAATAAAACCTTTTTCTCACCATGGCCAGAGAAACAAAAGATATTTTAGCTTGCTTGATTCTCTAGGCACCTGTAGAGGCACCTGCTTGAGCTTGAAGGCCTCTCATAACAAAACCTGATGCCATTATTTTGCAGATTTGTTAATTTCTTCTAATGTTGGTTAATTATCATGAACTAGAAAAGTCTTTGATTTAAGGAAGTAAACAAGAAAGACAGCAATAGCAAGGTACTAACAAAAGAAGAATCCAACAAAGATGAGGAATTAGGAAACCACAAGGTCATTGATCATGAATCTGACACTGATGATGATGCAGAAGACATGGAAGAAGATGATGAACCAGTATCTATGGATGACACAGAGCAGGAAGATTCTGAAGAACCAACTGATGAAGAGTTAACTGATGCTGATGCTGAAGAAGATCAAGAAGCTGAAGATAATGATGAAACCCTTGTATAAGTGGACACTGCATTATTTAAAGCTGAAATACAAATATACTATTAAATTCGTAATACCTCATCCAGTTAGTGGGAAATTATTGTAGATGATGCAAAATAATTCTAATTTTTTTTAATATATGATCTAGCTTCACTGTATATATTTTCTCTTTTCTGTTCTTAACAAGACTCCCTAATGGCAATTTTACTTTCCAAACATTAAGCTGCCTTAAAAAATGCATTGCATTTTTGGCCTAATTTTTAGGCAGGGCAGCTTTATTTTAAATATTTCAAGTTTCCCATCTTAAAATGGTGCATCTCACAACACAGGGAAATATGAAACTAAAGTGTTAGGATTGATCTATAAAATTTAAAACTACATATCATACTTTTTAATTGAATATAAAAGCAGATAATAACTACAAAAATTTCCTATCAGGATATTTCCCTCAAACTGCCCAAAATTTCAGAAACAAGCAGACATTTTCAGTTATTTGTATGAAAGGCAAATCATTGCAAAATATGAATTTTCAGTAATATTTATTTATTAATAAATGAAAAATTGTTAAATAAACATCTCTAAACCAATTTTGATTATCTGAATCAGTTTCAGAGTAATCTTGCAAAAAAAATTTGATCTGAGCGTTTAAACAAAAGAAGCCGAAAAATTCAAGGAATGTTTCATTCATCAACCAACAAGTAAGATGCAAAAGTAAAGCCAAAATAAGGCAATTTCAACCATAGCAATGCATGAAATGCATTTCGTGACTGTTAGCACCTTGAGATCAATAAAACATTGCCAATTAACAGATTTCTGCTAACTTGTACATTTTGAAAAGAGCTATACAATCAGGATTACTTGAAATGACTAACGAGAGGCCATAAACTGAAAGCATAGAACACCTACAATGTACACTTAAAAGAATTGCGAAATTCGTGTCACGAAAATGCAAGGGATCCTGTTGCGATACTTGATCGGATAGTGTAACAATGGCCTTTACATAATTTTCAAGAGAGGTTTACAACATCTTACAATTGCATAATTAATAAGTGATAAAAGAGCAAAAATGATAATTATTTTAGTGTTTAAATGCATGTCCTAGATTCTCTAAAATGCGACATTTAGACACTTTGACTTGTCTTCACACAGCTAGCTGAGTGTTTATGTTTGCAAGTGGGAATGCCTTGGTAGTTTATCTGTTATCTTTAATTAAATTAAAGGATTAGAGATGAACGCACTTGAACGCACTTAGGCCTGGTTCAAACGTCGCGCTTCTCATGTGCCGAACCTTACTCGAGAATTAAGTACATGAGGGGCGCGACGTTTGAATCAATTTGGTACGGCAAATTTAGTTAGGAGCGGCAGACTAGTTTGGATCGGCAGAGCTTGCCGAGCTGCACGGCTCCAGCACGGCACGGTTTCAAGCGTCGCACTTCTCATGTGCCGAACCTAACTCTGTTTGGAGCGACACTTGAGCATGTTAAGCGCGACTCCCGTTTCAAACGTCGAACTTAATCATGTCGCGCCAAATGGGTTTTAGGATTGTTACATAAAGTATCTTGGTTAAGGCGCACAATCTCAAATATTTGTTTGAAACGCATGCGCCCTCCAAGAAAGAAATGAATTCTGTGAAGGAAAATAAATTAAATATAATTTTGCATTGAGTTCGGTACATGACAAGTTCGACGCTTGAAACCGTGCCGTGCTGGAGCCGTGCAGCTCGGCAAGCTCTGCCGATCCAAACTAGTCTGCCGCTCCTAACTAAATTTGCCGTACCAAATTGATTCAAACGTCGCGCCCCTCATGTACTTAATTCTCGAGTTAGGTTCGGCACATGAGAAGCGCGACGTTTGAACCAGGCCTTAGTCGCCTAGTGGGAACCAAGCTTCAGAATTTTATATGAATCTTTTGATAATTACAATACGCACGTGATAACACTGTAAATAACACTTGTTTGAACTTCAAGCAATATTTCACACAAAGCAATATTTCATACCTAGCAATATTTCATACGAAGCAGCATTTTATAGAAACGGCTGAAGATTTCTGGTTTCGTATTCTGTTTAGAGTGGAATATAAATTTATTTTTAGGGAGTTTAGAGGCTACCTGCGTGCAAAAGAAACCCTCCACAAAATAGTACTTGTCGGGCTAAAGGATCGGCATGTGAATGCATAGGACCTGATGAGCCCCAAACTTGCGCCAAAAGCCAACAAATATTTTGAGGCCACGCCCTGTTTTCGTTCCTAAAAACCCTCTTCCTCTGGTTTTGAAGGCAAAAACGTACAATTTAGGACAAAATCATCAAATATATTTAGCTATATCACTTTCATTGCACAACAAATTCATTCATTCGGTCGTCCCAGGGTCAATGTTAAAGCCATCAATGACATATTAAACAACCGCCCTTTGCTATTTTGACGAACCAAATTAGCTAAGCCTGCGTTCAAGATTGTCGACAAATTGTCGAACCACACAGAATTGCTTTCAAATTATTTAAATATTTTATTTCAGGTCTTTGGGACCGCTACGAAAGAATTCCTTACTCGGAATGAAGCATTATCGATGTAAAATAAAAAACTCTTAATTTTGAGCACGGGCCCCTCTCGAACCCCGGGTACTGCCCCCAGCTAAAACACCAGTTTTTATCAAGGTTAATTTCTTAATGCTTGAAAGAGATATAGACCCCCCGTCATTTTTTTGCAAAACAAGAGAAGTTTTTTCAAATCTTTTGCTATAGGTGTTAAATTTTCCATTGCCCCCTCCCCCACTTTCTATCCCCTGTTGCAGTCCATGTTTTGGTGAAAATCAAGTGTATAGTGAAATTCCGAAACGGGTTTAAAGTAAATGTCGTTAGCATAATTTTTCATTAGCATAAGATTTATTTGCAGAAATAAAGAAAGTTTGAAACACAGGTTAAGCATAATATGTGTGTGAATAAAGGAGAGGCCACGATAGCAGGCTACTTGACGGACTCCGATGGAATTCTTGCGGCGAAAAATGTAGTAAATAAGTAAAACCGCAACGCGACGAGAATGAACACAACAAACACGCGTAAATTAGTTATATATAATCATAATATCCGCGCTGAGAAGACACTTTTATGTTGAAAAATATTGTTACATGTGTTTTGTCATTCAAAACAATTTATGTGTTCAAAAGATGCAAAAGCTCATGAAAAAAATTAAAAATCTTTGCGTGCTTGGTACCTGATATGGAAAAAGCGCGAAAAACAGGCAAATTGCATGAAGGCTGGAAGGCCTGTATGACCAGGGCATGGACACCGCTACCCTGGGTACCAGACTCACTATATATAAAATAAAATAGATCCCCTGGGTACCAGACTCTATTATTTTATAAAATAGGTACCCTGGGTTCAAGACTCTATTATTTTATAAAATAGGTACCCTGGGTTCCAGACTCTATTATTTTATAAAATAGGTACCCTGGGTTCCAGACTCTATTATTTTATAAAATAGGTACCCTGGGTACCAGACTCTATTATTTTATAAAGTGAGTCTGGAACCCAGGGTAGGACAGCGCTGGACTTCGAGCGTTGTCATACAAAACAAAGAATAAATTCTGAGGACAGCATGGCAGGGTTCAACGAATCAATACGGCCCTTACCAAACACAGTCAAATTTTGGAAGCCATATATATTGTTGTTTAAAAAGAATGAAATGCGGGTAAAATTAATTAAAAAATATTCTTACCGTCCAGTTGGCCTAACGTCTTTGCCAAGCATCTTGTAAAGTTCCGTCCGTGGATACAGCACGGGGCATATAAAGTCAGCAAATCGGAAGGAAGGGTTTTAACCTTACAAGAATACATAACTTATTACTAATAACAAAGATATCACGCTTTTTTTGCTATTTTGTCGGAGCTGCATGGTGAAACCAGTGTCCTGGGAGTACAAGAACATGCTCTCTTTTGAATTTGTATGTTCTATCCTTGTTCAATGCCAGTTGCTACTAGAAAGAGTGTCCACTGCCCTTTGTAACTAGGATCGTCGCAAGCTATCGTGCTCCCTGGTCCCTTTTCTCCGAAAAGTGTGAGGATTTTCCAACGAAGCATCCCTAGGTAACAAAAAATCATCATTTTTGCAACGGAATTTTGCAAGAGGGTATCCTTTCCTCCCACCCCAAGAAAATCCAAGTTTCATGGAAGATATTTTTAGCATAACCGAATCATCTTATAACCCCAGGGGGTTAAATTTCACTAGAAATAAACCAAACACTATAGCGTACAGATTGGACAATGTATTATACAGATGTCAAGAAGTATGGGACTCAATTTCCACAGAAATAGCCTCAAGCTCAAATATGAAAACCTTTAAGGCAAGTATCAAAACAATGTCAGCGATATATTGCTCATGCCGCATTTGTAAACCCTTTTTAAAACAAGTAGGCTATATAACATGACAGGGAACCTACTGTACATTGATGTATCATATTAGTTATTCATCTATTTTTGTTGCGTTGTTAAATTCAGTTATTGTTAACATATTTAGTTGGTTTTAACTAGCTTTAGTATAGCTAGTAGTCCACACAGACACAATGTCCACACAGACAACTCATAGCCATAACCATTTTTATCACTGAGTGTCTTATTTCTATTTAAGCATAGTTGTCACAGGGACGAATAACCATGCAGCCCAGAAACCATTGCAGACAGTAATTGAGCAGGCTGACTTACTTCGTTTCACATATTGATAAAGCAAGACGAAGGTACAAAGTTCTAAGTTACAAGCGCCCAATGTACTTAAAGATGTTACTGCCCCCTTTCTAGATCCAAAAGAAGGTTTTAAATGCCCTAATCTTTGAGAGGCCCTGAAAGGCAAATTGATGACGTTAGAAATCTATTTTCAGAATTTTCGTTAGAGAACTTCTATTGGCCACATCTCAAGAAATGCACACTTTAGCAGATTGAATTGCAAATTTAGAGGCATTTCATCGTGATTTTTCTGCTCTTTGCTCAAAATTGATTTTTATGACGTCATTTTCTTCTCTTGCAAAACTTGTGCTGATGGCTTGCCTCGTTAGCAAAAGTTGGAGTAGTAGCAGTTTTATTTTACATCGATTAGTACAAGAAAGCTTATCAAAATCGCATGATACATAACCAATTATAATAAAACAAGAAAAATAATAATTTTTTCTGATGTTGTTTATATAATATTTGCAATTAAACGGCAGACATTGCATTTGCAAGTGGGAGCATCCAATGAGTTATCAAGCTTCTGAAAGTACTAAGATTTCCGCCGATTTTGGTTCCCCTGGTAAGCAGTTTCTCAGTTATAAAGAAATACTCTCTTTCTACACAAGAAATTTTACTTTCTATCGAATAAAAGTGAAATATTTATTAACATATAAATAACAGTCTTTAATCTTATAGTCAAATGTTCCTATAGTCTATAGCCTGAAAATAATATCATTTTTTAACTCGTTACATTAAAATATTAACATATCAAAGTAACACGCCTTGTTTTCTCTGTTTTTCTGAGAAAGGATTGTACAAAGTACTTAGAATGATGGGCAGGGCTGCCGAGAGGGGGGCTAAGGGGGGAAGTTACCCCAAGACCTCGAGGTCTAGAGGGCTTCATAGAATTAATGGATCCCTTTTCAAAACGGAATTAAGTAGAAGTAACAAAAAATGCCTGAAAATAGTCGAAAATTTTAAACGAATGAATGAATTTGAGCTAACCTAAACGGTGTCGTGGTAACAATTTTCTGCGCGCTTCGCTCGCAGGGAGCCTCATCTTCCGGTTTTGTCCCTGAGCCTCAGAAACCTCTCGGCGGTCCTGATGATGGACACTTTTCTGGACTCTGGCAAGAACTTTGGTTTCAATATACAGTATTGCATGTGTAGCCTTCTTGCATGCCCCATTATCATCCCATGTTCTAATAGGGGTGATTTCTTGACTTGCAGGCATTGAGGGTTTAGTTATAACAGAGCACATATCATTTAGTTAGTTATAACATTTAGTTGGGAAGTTGATCGAACTCAGACTAGATCTTCAGAAATAAAAATAATCAACAAGCCTCAAGGAGACAGCTATTTAAAGGGTATTGTGTAGTGTAACCGTCATGTTTAGCGGCAGCTGTCTTGAGAAAATAATTGTGATTGTGGTATTTTCACGCAGTACGATATTAGGACGGTTTTGAAAATATAGTCGCAAAGCATGCCGGTTGCGCAAGAACATTTAAGGATTGTAAAAGTTTACAATATTTTGTATGACTTAGATGTACAAGGTAAATAGCAGATAAAGCTGGTTGTGAAGAAATCCTCAATTTCAAATGAAGATAATGGACACGAGGCAAAGAAACAAGTCCATAAGAAGGAGTCATTTTCATAATTGCACACAACTCTATCACAGTGGAGATGAAAATGAAACAGACTTTAAGGTAAATATGCAGGGCCGCCAAGAGGAGGCAGTGGGGCAAATTACCCCGGGGAATCAAAGTCTAAAGAGTCACATAAAAAAATTCTTTTTTAGGAATTGAAGTAATCAAAATGTTTTAAACGATTACAGGTAGAGACGGGTGTGGGCAGATAGAAGAGCTCAAAATCTGTTGCTTTCCATTCAATGATTCACACCAAGAAATCTGCAGCGATGCGAATCATTTTGAAAGGGAAGACATTTCCAGGGCTGCCCCGCCAGTGGCACCAGGCATTTGCATTTTGAGCAGTACTTTTTCTTAACACTTTTTCTATACTCAGTGCGTTTACAGAAAAACTGTAATATTAAACCTGAATATCAATCCAAATTTCGATAAATCAAAATACTGACAAAAAAACCAAGAAACTGGTGCAATCTCACACCATTAGATCCGTGTGAACAATACACTCATTTTTGTTTATAAGAAACAAAGGTCGATGTTGAGTACTCCAGTTTCTTAATAGTCTGGAAATTTCAATACTCACTGTTTCTTAAGAGTTTCTTAATTATGACGTCATAAATGATGTTATGAAATGTTCGTGACCTTTTTTACGTCAAGAGATTCGCTTCCGTTCTGACGCTGTATTTAGATGTGGGAAGTATATTTTTATCCCATGTGTCTTAATTTCTAGGCCATCAGGGCAATCAACCGCCTCTGTTGCCTTTTGATAAGAGGGGCAAGAAGAGCTAAAGTACCCTTTTCAAAGAAGTGCCCTTGACGCCGGCCATTTGTAGGAAATCCATGAGATTCATATGAAATCCTGACTGTATTGCCTTATTTATGACGACATTTTTTCGAAACTTTTGAAGAAATTTCTTATGCCAAAATTTAGCTGATTTTTGAGTACGACAGAAGATCAAAAGAAAATGACAGTTGCGAAAGAATTTTTGGTAGCTGGGAATTAATTTTTCAAATGCCCTTTTACTCAAGCCCGCCGTCTTGCCCCTTGGTCGTTCCGGTGTCCATGAATCGACATTGAGGATTTTGTTTTTTGATTTTTGGCGCGATCTCAATTCTTAAACGTTGCTGTTGTTGCAAGTGAGTCTTCTATAGAGTACCGAAGTGATGACGTCATAAAAATATATTTTTAGAAATTCTGAATTTTGATCCCAGAACCTGAAAGAGCATTATGAAATATCTCTAAATATGCAAAATCAGTTAAAGGCATTACGAATTGGCTGAGATATGGTCACTTGAGCACTGGCTCTTATGAACCAGGCCAGAATAACAGTAATCCGTTAGCAAACTTGAAATCATTCATCGGTCATATCTCGCCCAATTTGGAACATATCTAACTAATTTTGCATATTGAGAGGTATTTTATTATGTTCTTTCAGATTGTGTGGCCAAATTTAAGAAGTTCTAAAAATGGATTTTTGATGACGTCACACTTTGGTACTGTATGGTCAGAAGTTATCCGGGTTTCGGCGTTCTGTTATCTTGCAGGTGGATCAAAAGATACCCGGCTTAAAACTGACCCACTCTGAGATCCGTTCTTCATGTGGGTTAGTGGGAACGCGACGCAGAAACGGATAACTTTTAACCAGTTTTTGTTCAAACCCGGGCTAGTGGAAAGGCTGCCTGAGTCGGTGTCTGGGCAAAATTTGGGTCGATTCCTTAATTGGGAGGTGCTAGTTATGGTTTAGAAAGTGGCTAAAGTGCACATTAATTCCTTTAACTTCAATGTTTTAAACCCCAACCGGGAAATAGATTAGGCCCTCTTGAATAAGGAAACTGTATAGCAGAAAGGTAAATTCAAATGTTAGGGTATGTCCATGTCACGCGTTTTGCTGGAAATGCAACATTATCGACAGAACCACCCAGTAACATTATTCTCACTTTTGCATAATTAGCAAGCAATGGCAACTTGGCCTTCCAGACTACGGGATGGAGAGTCATCTTTACCGTCGTCGAAGATGTAAATGAGGATAAATTTGGCTGCGGTTCTCCTACCAATAGGCGGTTTCACAAAGATTTTTTGATCCAGCTAAAGAATTACAAACAAACATGAAAATTTGGATGAAGTTGCCCCTATACCCCCTACACCCACCGCTAGCTTTGTCCCTCTTCAGTATGGAAGTGAAGGTTTTTCTGGAACATGATAGCACAGTAAAGTTGAAAAAAAGTCTGGCGCAGGATGACGCTGACCGTAAACGGCCATGTTAAAGAATTGCAAAAAATGCGTCTCCGACCATTTTCGTCCGTTAAACTGTATTTAATTGTGCGTAACAATCTAGTTTCTTTCAATTTGTGCACAAATCTCGAAGACCATCTTGGAAGAAGCTCGAAATTTATTTGATAATGCAGATTTTATCTGTTGTTAAAGAATGAGCGATGCATCTTTCAATGGCATCAGACGAAAAAGGTTGTGAAGTCACAGAATAGAAATCATTTCAATTCTGCGGTGAAATATAATGTTTTGTATTATACATGCCGATTAGACATGGTTCAATTTCTTTTCAAAAATCATCAAACAAAAAGCACCACATGTGACCAAAGTTATTATACTCATTTGTTAGCATATTGAAAACTGTCATTATGGATAAGAATCAGGTCTTTGAGCGAGAGAGCAAAGTGGCCGGGCTCTTATCTCATCAAGACATACAGATTCTGGTGCAGATACGAGCGGAACACGACCATCATCCACCTTGCGTTGCTTGACCGAAAGCATCAGGTAATTTTTTTAGCTAAATACTTCTGTATCTTCGCAACCGTTTTAGCATCCTCGAAATTAAATTCGTCTCTATCTTTCAATTGATTGTCAAGTCTGTAGCAGTTCTGTACCAAACATCAAACCAAATCCCGGATAAGACTCCGGGAAATCTACCAGTTTAAGAAAGCAGATTAGAATGCTACAGCTAGTATTTGAATGGTACACGCTGTGTGACCTTTCCATGTTCGACCAAGCACGTAACGTTGCAACAATATTATCAGCAAGGTTGACCAAAGTATTTTAATACATGCAACTGACATTCTTCGGTGTTTAAAGGGAGGAAATCTCTGCCACGCACAGCATTTCTTCGCCAGCGAACCAGCTACTGGCTTAGTCCCTTTTATACATCTAAAGCCAAAGGTTTCCTTTGAATCAACGAGAGTTATCGAACAGGGATAGTAAGAGTGCTCCATTGGAAACTCTTGACTCGCCTATCGTCTATTATTGATAGTTTCTGGGGGGTGACTAGAAAGATTTAAAATTATTTATTTATTCAATCTTTTCGTGTTGTAATTTGTGACCCTGCCAATTTTCTCGGACATGGGCGGCGATGATCTAGCAATGATGATACCCAGAATCTTCTTAAACAGTCCTATTAGAAACTCAGTACTGCCTAATGGTGCTGCCAGAGCGCAGCTTAATGAAACATTTCACTAAACATTTCCCTAAACTTTTGTTTTGGTGAAGCTGAGCTATCTTTAGCGAGGGTTGCAAATGTGACTAAACTTTTCAACGTTTTTTTCTTCAAAAAACGCAGCATAATCAAGTTGTAAGTTACTTTAGTCAGTGTCAACGGAACGAAATTCATACCAATTCATACTATTAGGGGGGAGGGGCTACCCATTGCATTGCTCCCCAATCAGTACAGTTTGACAATTATTTGGGGGCTCCAGACCCCTATTTCCCCGCTTCCGATGGCCGTGTAAGTGCATCGAAAATGTTGAAAAGAAAATAGCAAATTTATACAGTACATGGCAGCAGATGTAATACTTTTGATGTGTTTACTTTTCACATACAGAAACGTGACGCAAACAAATATTGGTCTAGCAAAAACAAATAACCCTCAATCGACTTTTAATATTGATAGGTACATCTTGTATTTCCCTTTGATGTCACTTGGTTCGTCGTATTGCAAAAGAATGTAAAAGAAAATCAGGTTAAGAAGGAGCTTTGGTATTTTGCGTTTTGTCAAGGGAACGAAGCTTTAAACATCTCCACACTCAACAACAAATGACCACTCTGTTTTCGTATATTCATAGCTAAATCTTTGTATATAAACTTCAGTAATTTTTATTGATAAAAATGTTAGTAAAAATGAAATAGTTCCAGTGAAAGTTGAATATTTATAGGATGCAATCAAATCTGCACTGCTCATGGTAGTTTACGCGTCTTGGGCGAATAAAACAAGCTAGGATTATCAATTAGCTAAAGGACTACGATTCACAACGTCAGGTCAATTAGCTAAAGGTCTACGATTCAAGGATTTGTCAACCTGTTCCAAGACGTGTCCCGTCTCTACGAACAGCATGTGGCCAAAAATGCTTTTCTTTTAGTGGGGCAAAACTATGGAATGGCCTGGACGCAAAAGCTAAATTAATAAAAAAATTCAAACAAGTAAAATGTTATCTCGAAAACTCCAGAACATAAAGGGACCCTTTTTATTCCTGGCGCTAGTTCCAGTATTTTAAATGCTTTTACTTTGTTATTCTAATCTGTTCATTTGCATATCTGTATTTTTAAATTTTAGCATTCATCGGTTTCTTTGTACAGGGCAGCCCGGAAAGCAATTTGTGTATGTAGTTGATAGCTTTACCCTGTGTAAATAATTAAAAATGAAATGAAAAATGAAATGAAATGTATCTTCCATAGCGGAAAAAGTTGTGATTTTGCAGACCCTCTCGCCCCCATTCATTGCTGATATGGCACAAATTTTGAATGGAGAGAGGAGGTTGAAATTGAACTATGTATGTTATCCTATCCGGCACATGGTCAAGTGTTTTTCTCAACAGCTGTGTCCAAAATTGTAGCCAGAAAACGCAGCTGTTTAGGAAAATTGGCAAATGTAACTCTTTTGTCGATTAAAAAACGAGTGAACAAGATTTCCGAAATGGACGACCAACAATAAATTCATTAGATATTTTGCTTCTATAGTAAAGAAAGACAAAAAGAAGACGAAGAAAAACTCTTTTGAGCCGTCGATGGCAACTGAACAATAACTGTAGGCCATTTCAAGGGCACCAATGATGGGCATAAAACATGGGCACTAATGATGGGCATAAAACATGGCCACTGACTTTCGTTCCATTCTGGATAAACATTTCCTAATAATTTTTACCAAGCTAAATGTTTATCGTGATCTGCGACATAGACTACACTCTTTTTTATAAGAACCAGTAAATTTAAGTTCAGGCTGACTGAGGCTGGATTGTTCTTAAGTTGTTCTAAAATTTATAGGGTGTAAGCAGTGCTATTGCTAGCTTTTTCGCTCTAAGGAGGTGTACAGGCCTCATTTGCAAAAAAGTGAACGAGACAGCCGTAATTCGCTGTCAAATCTGAATATTCACTGAAAAAGCACCCACACATCGCTAAAAATCCTCGATTTTGAGAAAAAACGTTGTTCAAAAATGCATTTTGCAGAAACTCAGCCTCAGCTTGTTCTTAGTTTGTTTTTGACTTTTGATCGATTTTGTGGCTCGGGTTCTTATAAAATTGTTCTTATAAAAAAAGAATGTAGAGGCCTTTTGATGTCCAACTATGTCTGACTGCGGCCTTAGTACTAATGTTGGCACTTGATAAACATATGGGTGAAAGTAGCAAAACGAGTTTAATTGATCAGTAAACATATTGAATGAGAATCAGTACGTTTTAGCTTTTATAGTAAGCTAGAAATATCTTCTAAAACGTCATCTGTCAAGTGATTGAATATTCCCAAGCTCTAGTCAGAGGAAAATGACAGTTTCGAAGGTAGCTCTGTTTCTAGCATTTAAGGCAAGGGGACAGCGCACCTCTTGCATTTTGAAGAAAATTTCGCCAAATTCCTTGAATTGTCTACATATTTCCTTCTCTTGGAAGCTTGTTCACGCAAAATACACGATTAATTGCAAAATCTTTCCCAGCCAAATAAACCATTTTATAGCACGAGTTTGCTGTTACGTTAAAATCATAGGGTGATATGCCTACAGTAACCAAAAGCTACGTACTAATTACAGCAGCTGTCCGGTGAATTGTTAAGCTTACCTCAAGACTCGAAGTTTATCACCTCATACCGAACTAGCAAGCCACCCCCCTGAAATAAGCTTTTTGTCTGAACACAGCCTTTAATTGGGAAGAAAGTGAGCTTCTGCAGATTGAGAGAGTTACTTCAATTATGTCGGGAGAGAATAAAATTATGTATGTTGCTTGATACTGCTTTCCTGTTAACTTTCCTGTACCAAACAATATGAAAATTTGTTTAATTTTTTTGTTCTGGCTTATTTCAATATATTCAATGACACCTTTCGTTAAAAAAAGGTTGTTACATTGAATATTGCAACAAAATAGAGACGATATCTATTCTGTGGCTGTACGCAGTGGTGTAGTGCTATCAAAATAACAAGGGGGGAGGCTTTTGTATAAAAAATAGCAAAAAAACAATAGCAAAAATAGAAATTTGCCCATTTTCGGCATTTAGAAGCCTGAGCCCCCTAGCACTACACACCTTGCTGTACGTACATTGAATCGAGCATTATATGACAGACCGGTAAAACAGCAGTCTTCACATGACTGTTATTTTCATAAAAATACTTCTTGGGCTTCGATGTTCAGAGCGAATCAAATCAGTAGTATTTAATACGTGTAAACGCAGCCTTGTGCTCATTATCATTGTTTCGAAGTTCCTTGGAAGTTGTAAATTTCGTTGCCCGTGACGTTAGACCTGTTTTTTTCACAATCTTCTTGCTCGTATACCATTATCTCAGCAATTTAATACTTATCCTTCCACTCTTGTTCCTGGTCATTTGCTGTATCTAAAGTGGTAACCCAATTTAAAAATTTCTACATGCAGATAGATTAGATCTAATCAAATTTTGTTAATTAATCAAGATCATTTTTAGCTAGACATTCTTTGTATAGAAGAGTGAAGTAGTAGAACACACATAGTTTTATATGTCGAGCCGTGCCTGAGCCGCACCGGTTGATTCATATGAAACTAATTTACCGCTCGGTTCGACACGGTATCCCTGATTCGAACCATTCGCCTACGGTTCCTCGCCCGGTACCGCATACGGCCAAGCTCGACTTATAGGGGGGTCCTTATAGAATTAAATCTTGTGCCGTTCCGCTTGCGTAACATACGCTTGCGTAACATCGCGTTAACATAAGATGACACAAATTGGCTGACAATAACAATCAGCTTCAAACTACAAAATCTCCTTTTTACAAAAGGATTTTGCCCGCCACCCGCTGCAAACATTTTGGGGCGGCATCCTTGGTTACAAAACAAAAAATTCAGCCCATCTAATCGAGCTCAAATCATTCTTGCATTTCAGACGAAATGTCGCTCATCACTAACGTTTCTGATATTACATATTCTTGTGGTATTTTAACATTCTCTCAGATCTTCAATTATCCTGTACAGTTCTCTTTGAAAGATTTCAATAAACCTACCCTATCGTTTTCTGAAGATTTTTAATCCATTTCCAACACGAACAAGATTACAAGCTCTCGAGTTGGCCTGTACAAAAGCGAATCATTGGATTAAAGTTTTATGGTTATCAAAACATCGAATTCAATTTCTCGATTTGCTAATTTCATTGTAC
>NW_027019328.1:3472539-3621825 GCF_013076305.1 Rhopilema esculentum
TGTCACGCGTTTTGCTGGAAATGCAACATTATCGACAGAACCACCCAGTAACATTATTCTCACTTTTGCATAATTAGCAAGCAATGGCAACTTGGCCTTCCAGACTACGGGATGGAGAGTCATCTTTACCGTCGTCGAAGATGTAAATGAGGATAAATTTGGCTGCGGTTCTCCTACCAATAGGCGGTTTCACAAAGATTTTTTGATCCAGCTAAAGAATTACAAACAAACATGAAAATTTGGATGAAGTTGCCCCTATACCCCCTACACCCACCGCTAGCTTTGTCCCTCTTCAGTATGGAAGTGAAGGTTTTTCTGGAACATGATAGCACAGTAAAGTTGAAAAAAAGTCTGGCGCAGGATGACGCTGACCGTAAACGGCCATGTTAAAGAATTGCAAAAAATGCGTCTCCGACCATTTTCGTCCGTTAAACTGTATTTAATTGTGCGTAACAATCTAGTTTCTTTCAATTTGTGCACAAATCTCGAAGACCATCTTGGAAGAAGCTCGAAATTTATTTGATAATGCAGATTTTATCTGTTGTTAAAGAATGAGCGATGCATCTTTCAATGGCATCAGACGAAAAAGGTTGTGAAGTCACAGAATAGAAATCATTTCAATTCTGCGGTGAAATATAATGTTTTGTATTATACATGCCGATTAGACATGGTTCAATTTCTTTTCAAAAATCATCAAACAAAAAGCACCACATGTGACCAAAGTTATTATACTCATTTGTTAGCATATTGAAAACTGTCATTATGGATAAGAATCAGGTCTTTGAGCGAGAGAGCAAAGTGGCCGGGCTCTTATCTCATCAAGACATACAGATTCTGGTGCAGATACGAGCGGAACACGACCATCATCCACCTTGCGTTGCTTGACCGAAAGCATCAGGTAATTTTTTTAGCTAAATACTTCTGTATCTTCGCAACCGTTTTAGCATCCTCGAAATTAAATTCGTCTCTATCTTTCAATTGATTGTCAAGTCTGTAGCAGTTCTGTACCAAACATCAAACCAAATCCCGGATAAGACTCCGGGAAATCTACCAGTTTAAGAAAGCAGATTAGAATGCTACAGCTAGTATTTGAATGGTACACGCTGTGTGACCTTTCCATGTTCGACCAAGCACGTAACGTTGCAACAATATTATCAGCAAAGTTGACCAAAGTATTTTAATACATGCAACTGACATTCTTCGGTGTTAAAAGGGAGGAAATCTCTGCCACGCACAGCATTTCTTCGCCAGCGAACCAGCTACTGGCTTAGTCCCTTTTATACATCTAAAGCCAAAGGTGTCTTTTGAATCAACGAGAGTTAACGAACAGGGATAGTAAGAGTGCTCCATTGGAAACTCTTGACTCGCCTATCGTCTATTATTGATAGTTTCTGGGGGTGACTAGAAAGATTTAATTATTTATTTATTCAATCTTTTCGTGTTGTAATTTGTGACCCTGCCAATTTTCTTGGACATGGGCGGCGATGATCGAGCAATGATGATACCCAAAATCTTCTTAAACAGTCCTATTAGAAACTTAGTGCTGCCTAATGGTGCTGCCAGAGCGCAGCTTAATGAAACATTTCACTAAACATTTCCCTAAACTTTTGTTTTGGTGAAGCTGAGCTATCTTTAGCGAGGGTAGCAAACGTGACTGAACTTTTCAACGTTTTTTTCTTCAAAAAACGCTGCATAATCAAGTCGTAAGTTACTTTAGTCAGTGTCAACGGAACGAAATTCATACCAATTCATACTATTAGAGGGGAGGGGCTACCCATTGCATTGCTCCCCAATTAGTACAGTTTGACAATTATTTGGGGGCTCCAGACCCCTATTTCCCCGCTTCCGATGGCCGTGTAAGTGCATCGAAAATGTTGAAAAGAAAATAGCAAATTTATACAGTACATGGCAGCAGATGTAATACTTTTGATGTGTTTACTTTTCACATACAGAATCGTAACGCAAACAAATATTGATCTATCAAAAACAAATAACCCTCAATCGACTTTTAATAATGATAGGTACATCTTGTATTTCCCTTTGATGTCACTTGGTTCGTCGTATTGCAAAAGAATGTAAAAGAAAATCAGGTTAAGAAGGAGCTTTGGTATTTTGCGCTTTGTCAAGGGAACGAAGCTTTAAACATCTCCACACCCCACAAAAAATGACCACTCTGTTTTCGTATATTCATAGCTAAATCTTTGTATATAAACTTCAGTAATTTTTATTGATAAAAATGTTAGTAAAAATGAAATAGTTCCAGTGAAAGTTGAAAGTAAATATTTATAGGATGCAATCAAATCTGCACTGCTCATGGTAGTTTACGCGTCTTGGGCGAATAAAGCAAGCTAGGATTATCAATTAGCTAAAGGACTACGATTCACAACGTCAGGTCAATTAGCTAAAGGTCTACGATTCAAGGATTTGTCAACCTGTTCCAAGACGTGTCCCGTTTCTACAAACAGCATGTGGCCAAAAATGCTTTTCTTTTAGTGGGGCAAAACTATGGAATGGCCTGGACGCAAAAGCTAAATTAATAAAAAAATTCAAACAAGTAAAATGTTATCTCGAAAACTCCAGAACATAAAGGGACCCTTTTTATTCCTGGCGCTAGTTCCAGTATTTTAAATGCTTTTACTTTGTTATTCTAATCTGTTTATTTGCATATCTGTATTTTTAAATTTTAGCGTTTATCGTTTTCTTTGTACAGGGCAGCTTGGAAAGCAATTTATGTATGTAGTTGATAGCTTTACCCTGTGTAAATAATTAAAAATGAAATGAAAAATGAAATGAAATGTATCTTCCATAGCGGAAAAAGTTGTGATTTTGCAGACCCTCTCGCCCCCATTCATTGCTGATATGGCACAAATTTTGAATGGAGAGAGGAGGTTGAAATTGAACTATGTATCCTATCCGGCACATGGTCAAGTGTTTTTCTCAACAGCTGTGTCCAAAATTGTAGCCAGAAAACGCAGCTGTTTAGGAAAATTGGCAAATGTAACTCTTTTGTCGATTAAAAAACGAGTGAACAAGATTTCCGAAATGGACGACCAACAATAAATTCATTAGATATTTTGCTTCTATAGTAAAGAAAGACAAAAAGAAGACGAAGAAACACTTTTTTGAGCCGTCGATGGCAACTGAACAATAACTGTAGGCCATTTCAAGGGCACCAATGATGGGCATAAAACATGGGCACTAATGATGGGCATAAAACATGGCCACTGACTTTCGATCCATTCTGGATAAACATTTCCTAATAATTTTTACCAAGCTAAATGTTTATCGTGATCTGCGACATAGACTACACTCTTTTTATAAGAACCAGTAAATTTAAGTTCAGGCTGACTGAGGCTGGATTGTTCTTAATTTGTTCTAAAATTTATAGGGTGTAAGCAGTGCTATTGCTAGCTTTTTCGCTCTAAGGAGGTGTACAGGCCTCATTTGCAAAAAAGTGAACGAGACAGCCGTAATTCGCTGTCAAATTTGAATATTCACCGAAAAAGCACCCACACATCGCTAAAAATCCTCGATTTTGAGAAAAAACGTTGTTCAAAAATGCATTTTGCAGAAGCTCAGCCTCAGCTTGTTCTTAGTTTGTTTTTAACTTTTGATCGATTTTGTGGCTCGGGTTCTTATAAAATTGTTCTTATAAAAAAAGAATGTAGAGGCCTTTTGATGTCCAACAATGTCTGACTGCGGCCTTAGTACTAATGTTGGCACTTGTTAAACATATGGGTGAAAGTAGCAAAATGAGTTTAATTGATCAGTAAACATATTGAATGAGAATCAGTACGTTTTAGCTTTTATAGTAAGCTAGAAATATCTTCTAAAACGTCATCTGTCAAGTGATTGAATATTCCCAAGCTCTAGTCAGAGGAAAATGACAGTTTCGAAGGTAGCTCTGTTTCTAGCATTTAAGGCAAGGGGACAGCGCACCTCTTGCATTTTGAAGAAAATTTCGCCAAATTCCTTGAATTGTCTACATATTTCCTTCTCTTGGAAGCTTGTTCACGCAAAATACACGATTAATTGCAAAATCTTTCCCAGCCAAATAAACCATTTTATAGCACGAGTTTGCTGTTACGTTAAAATCATAGGGTGATATGCCTACAGTAACCAAAAGCTACGTACTAATTACAGCAGCTGTCCGGTGAATTGTTAAGCTTACCTCAAGACTCGAAGTTTATCACCTCATACCGAACTAGCAAGCCACCCCCCTGAAATAAGCTTTTTGTCTGAACACAGCCTTTAATTGGGAAGAAAGTGAGCTTCTGCAGATTGAGAGAGTTACTTCAATTATGTCGGGAGAGAATAAAATTATGTATGTTGCTTGATACTGCTTTCCTGTTAACTTTCCTGTACCAAACAATATGAAAATTTGTTTAATTTTTTTGTTCTGGCCTATTTCAATATATTCAATGACACCTTTCGTTAAAAAAAAGGTTGCTACATTGAATATTGCAACAAAGTAGAAACGATATATATTCTGTGGCTGTACGCAGTGGTGTAGTGCTATCAAAATAACAAGGGGGGAGGCTTTTGTATAAAAAGTAGCAAAAAACAATAGCAAAAGTAGAAATTTGCCAATTTTCGGCATTCAGAAGCCTGAGCCCCCTAGCACTACACACCTTGCTGTACGTACATTGAATCGAGCATTATATGACATGATATGACAGACCGGTAAAACAGCAGTCTTCACATGACTGTTATTTTCATTAAAATACTTCTTGGACTTCGATGCTCAGAGCAAATCAAATCAGTGGTATTTAATACGTGTAAACACAGCCTTGTGCTCATTATCATTGTTTCGAAGTTCCTTGGAAGTTGTAAATTTCGTTGCCCGTGACGTTAGACGTGTTTTTTTCACAATCTTCTTGCTCGTATACCATTATCTCAGCAATTTAATACTTATCCTTCCACTCTTGTTCCTGGTCATTTGCTGTATCTAAAGTGGTAACCCAATTTAAAAATTTCTACATGCAGATAGATTAGATCTAATCAAATTTTGTTAATTAATCAAGATCATTTTTAGCTAGACATTCTTTGTATAGAAAAGTGAAGTAGTAGAACATACATAGTTTTATGTGTCGAGCCGTGCCTGAGCCGCGCCGGTTGATTCATATAAAACTAATTTACCGCTCGGTTCCACATGGTATCCCTGATTCGAAGCATTAGCCTACGGTTCCTCGCCCGGTACCGCATACGGCCAAGCTCGACTTACAGGGAGGTCCTTATAGAATTAAATCTTGTGCCGTTCCGTTTGCGTAACATACGCTTGCGTAACATCGCGTTAACATAAGATGACACAAATTGGCTGACAATAACAATCAGCTTCAAACTACGAAATCTCCTTTTTACAAAAGGATTTTGCCCGCCACCCGCTGCAAACATTTTGGGGCGGCATCCTTAGTTACAAAACATAAAATTCAGCCCTTCTAATCGAGCTCAAATCATTCTTGCATTTCAGACGAAATGTCGCTCATCACTAACGTTTCTGATATTTCATATTCTTGTGGTATTTTAACATTCTCTCAAATCTTCAATTATCCTGTACAGTTCTCTTTGAAAGATTTCAATAAACCTACCCTATCGTTTTCTGAAGATTTTTAATCCATTTCCAACACGAACAAGATTACAAGCTCTCGAGTTGGCCTGTACAAAAGCGAATCATTGGATTAAAGTTTTATGGTTATCAAAACATCGAATTCAATTTCTCGATTTGCTAATTTCATTGTACATTGTCGTAAATATAGGATGACTTAAGCATTTAATAAATGAATTTGCGATGGTTATGATAGCTTCCTGTACTTCCATTAAGTAATGTGCCATGTCCTAGGACTGACTACTGCATGGTCAGAATGAGTCAGCAAAATAGAACCGGGCGTCAACGACCAAAGCCAATGGGAACGTGTGCAATGGATATGGGCAATTATAGCGAGGGGTTGGTAGACTTGTTCAAGTCTCCCTCCTTGAACAACTCTCCCTTTGTTTGTATTGTATTGTATTGTATTGCAGATTATTTAATGTTAGCTTTTACAATAGTAAATATACACTAATTAAGACTAATATGAAGCAATTCCAAGGATTGCATAAGACAGTTCATTAAACCAAGTTTTGATCAACTTCTTAAATTGTCTGGTGCTTGTGCTATTCCAGATTTTAGGCCCTTGAAAACTTAATGATCTGATACCATTATTGGTAGTTCTGGCTTTTGGAATGTCAAGGGGGTTTTTGAGTCGAAGGTTAAAACATGGTGTTTTGGGTACAAAATAGTCTTTCATGGAAACAGGATTAAGGTTGTTAGGTGTTTTATAAACTTCGAGCGCTAAAATTCTAACTGATTGGACATGTATGGTGATTTCTTTTGAGTTGGCAAGTAAGTCTTTGTACGAAGTTGTGACTTATGCCAGCTACGCTCGCTCCTTCAGAGAGACTTCAGCAATCCCGCGAGCAATCCCATCGCATCGCTGCCATAGGTCAAGACCATGGGGATAGACGCTTTATCGCAAAAATGCCAATAGCTAAGAAATGTTATGAAATGGCACTATGGCACTAAAACAGTTAATGAATGGCCTACACTGTTTCCTTTATAAATTTGCGAATGCAATTTTCATGGCATTTTGGCAGCTGCTTACAGTGCAGATGATACTATCAATATTATTATTTAAAGTGGGCTGCTATAAATATAGCTTATTATTAGGTAATAAAGGCCTACTTAAAACTAAAGCTAACAAATTAAATTCGCGATTAAATGAATAAAAGGAAAAAGATCTAAAAATATATATAAACATTTACATGCATTCTTTGTACAGTTTATTACAACATGTTCGATTTTTTTAATCAATGATGCTTTTTTGCAATCAATGATGCCCACTTATGCCAAGTAGCTAAAGTTATATTGGGTTTATTTCTCAACCGCTTTGTCTTAGGGTCTTCAATACCTATCGCAAACAGAAGGATGGGACTCGTTTGCAACTATTTCTCATTCATATGTTATGTTTGCAAAGCATTTATTAAAGATTTCAGCTGATAGATTGAGCTACTTGAACTTTGTCAGTGAAAATTGGCTTAATAGGGCCGATGGTGCGACTGCTTCCCAGCACCCTTTGCCAAACCGCCTTTGATTATTACTGTTAGAGTCATAGGGCTATGAACTCAAACTAAAATTTTGTTTATTGGATACTAGTCCATTCGTGTTCTTCTTCGATTCTGGGTCCATCTTTAAGTCTAAGCTCAAATGATAGTTTAGGAAATTATAAACAGCTAAATCTTCCTACTTCTGGCAGCAAATTTTTGAATAGGTAAGGAATTTTGAATAAAGCTTTTTGACCTTGCATAGGGTTCTTTTTACAATTTAAAGCCGATTCCATGCAGGGAAGGCCATTGCAGAATTATCTGTTTTATGTCAGTAGATTTAAAATTACGTTCTTTTACTTACAGAAATGGCAGAAGGCCTATTGGATGAAAACAAGAACACACCAAGTTGTGAGAAAGACGAAGAACGAAACGAGGAAGAATTCTCCTTACGTTGTGGATACAGATCTTGGAGACCGGATTTTTTGCAAAGATTCGTGAGTCCAAAATGGTTCATCTGCGCATTGTCCTTGTTTTCTGTGACGCAAGGTAAGAGCTATAAATCACATCAAGGCTTTAAACTCTAATGATTGTCAGGACCAAAATCATTTTTAAGAGCCCCCCGAGTTGCGCCGGGACCTCAACTGTGGTGACGGAACCTTAAAAAATGGGTTTCAGTTTTTGATGACCATGATTTGAAATTCATTGTCATAATTTGAATTAATCATTTTTAGCAGTAAGCTTGTTTTTATCAAATGTAGCAAATGTTTTTCCCTCTACGATGCCTTCTAAGAGACCCCCGAGGCATATTTGCTGAAAGTCCTTCATAGATTTTGAGGCATTGGTTATCTTAGGTAATTTAGTGGTCACAAACATGAAGAGGATAGAGGAATGTTCTACATTTTCGATCATTTTTGAGCTGCAACTCAGAAACTTTACATTGGCTTTAAAAAAAAAGGGGCTCCTGTTTCTGACTGGCCTATTTCGATCCACAACTTAGTATATATATTTCCTGGCTTGCAATTTTCGACCAATGTCTAAGTTTCGCAACAAAATCAAGATATTGTTACATATCTTCATCTCATTGGCTCTCTTGAGAAACACACAGATACCTAACAGGCGTTAACAATATAAATCTTATTATTATCTGTTCTATCAATACTTCACTTGACAGTGACTTCACCTTATAGTGCTATACTTCAAGAGAAGTATATTTCAATTCTTCTTGATTAAATTTCATGCTAACAAGCCAATCATATTGCTGGCATTTCACGAATATTCTGAGTTCTTGTCTCCTTCTATATTAAATTGTTGCTTAACTTTTACTTATTCCGCAGTACTCGTTTCTTGTAGTGAATTTTTTAGCTAAAATGAGTTGATTTCGCATAACACTGTTTCGTTCTGTCTGGTGCGAAGAGATCGGACGTATGGAATTTCTGATTCGATTTATCATTCTTTAAGGGATCCTTGTAAATGGTCTGACTGGCGTGACAATCCCAGATATTGAAAAGGAATTTGGATTTTCAAGCAGCAGTGCTGGCATCATTCTTGCTTCAAACGACATCGCTGGGATTATTCTCGTACCCTTAGTCAGTTTCTGGGGCACCCATGGCAGAAAACCTAAGTGGATTGGCTTTGGTGGTATTGCTACAGGTAGTGTTTTAAAAATCATTAAGTCTAAATCTACAATTACGCTTCGGTTCTTTTCGGCGCACACATGAGCATTGCCTTTGGCTTAGCGTTAACTCATTTCTACTTTGGCAAAGGCAAAAAGACTGTTTTGATACACATTCATATCCAAATCTGACGCAGGATTTACATGAAATAAGTCCTAATGGAAGTGACCCAAAAATATGAACGAGTGGATCATATATCACCCAACGCAGAGTACCTGCGGCCATACAGAGCGACTGCCAATGTTTGATGTCTTCTTATCGATTACTTCTTAGCTTCTATTCTTATCAGACATGAAAGATTCAATAAGTGAATACTTGACAAGAATGTTCTATAATACCTATTGTCAAATTCCTTATCAGAAGATGCTTGCGTTCGTCTTGTTTTTGCGCTGCAAAGAAATAAAAACTTTATAGCGGATCAAACAAAACTTTGTTGTCATTTACTAGAGAAAAAAAATCTGACATGAACAAAGTCAAATGGCATTAATTCTACTGAAGAGTATCATAAAAAAAGTTTACTTCAGTCTTTCCACTATTTTATGTTATTCTTATATTTTGCTGCACGATATTTGGTATTTGACTGTTTACAAATTTGCAATAAATAAGAAAACAGTTTTATAACGAGCATCATTTTCTATATTTCGTTAGATATACATTAAAGTTTTCTTAAAGATGATAACAAAATACTTCATAATATGTTTCATATTTCTTATTCACTTTTTGCAAAGAAAACCTTTCAACTTTACATACAAAACGGACGAAAAGTAATGATAAGATATTTTTTCGTTCTTTCGTGCTATTTTCAAGAAATAGATTATCAGAATATAAGGGAAGTGGCAATTGCTGATCTTCCAGGGCGTCTTCCTTTAATGTTTTCAGTTCATTTCAAATTGGCTTAAAATAGGGAGCTTCTTAATATTAATAGGAATTCCATTCCAAGCACTGTTGTGTGAGCCGAATCTTTTCATTTAATGTTCCAAATTGTACCGAGGAATCTCTATACTTCGTGAAAATCATGCGCTATATCTTGCGTATAATTTGAACCACCGATTGAAATTGAAACTATTCTATACAAGTTTCTTTAATATGACTCAATTCAATTTGTAGTCGTGCATTTGTTGTCCAGAAGAATATTGATTCAAAGAAAGTTTGAGAGCTGATAACCGACCCATAAAAAATTTTCACGCCTTTTGCAGACTAATAATCAGTGTTACATTAAACAAAAATTAGAGTTTATGCCACGGTGCTACTTTAAAAGAAATTTATTTATTTTAAAAGATCTATTTTAAAAGAAATTTTGTGAAGTCATTTGGTTTTACCTCCGTTTGCGTCATTATTCTTTTTCTGCTGAATATCGTTAAACTAGAAGACCATCCAACAGAATTTCTAAACATCATCTAATATACTAAAGATAAAAGACTCAATTTGTTATTTTAGGACTCGGTGCACTTATCTATGCTTTTCCGAAAGCACTTGCTGGCGCATACAATATCCCTGGCACAGGAGGCATTAAACCATTTTGCCTTAAAGATGGAACGGGGAACATTTGCACGACAGGCAGATACAGCTCTTCAACATTGTACCTTTTCATTCTCTGTTTGGGACAGTTTGTCATGGGTGCTGGGACAACTCCGCTGTATACACTTGGGCCTGCATACATGGACGAGAATGTCAATCCAAAGGTGTCACCAATCTACCTCGGTATTTGGTTCGCTACGACCTTTTTAGGGCCAGGACTTGGATATGCGGTGGGAGGAACCTTTCTCAGAATATTTACGGATCTAAAAGTGGTAAGCTTAACATTTTCTTTAGAGAATATCCTAGAAGTATAGTTGATTGCAACGATTGTTACAACAAAAACTGAATATAATGCTCTTTGGATTTATTGAAAAGATAATACTCAGCAACAAGCTGGCCAGCCTACTGCACTATTCTTTTCAGGCCTTCCTATCTAGCAAAGTCCAATTTCATTGCCTTTTTCATTTTAGCCAGCCGGTGCCAACATCAATCCGCGTGATCCAAGGTGGGTCGGTGCTTGGTGGATGGGATACTTTGTTTTCTCTTGGTTCCTACTTCTCAGTGGCTTGCTTCTTCTGTGCTTTCCAAAAGAGATGCCTCGTTACAAGAAGAAACGCGACCAGGCTCTTAAAGACGGCGCCCTATTACAGGCTGATGCAGAGCTTGGCAAAGGTATTTCGTATGCCATTATAAACCCCCATCTTGCGAGAAATACCCTTATTTTATGTGTTAGGATATTTAATTTCAGTGACATTACTCATATAAACAAAAATGACCACAAACCTAAGCGAAAGTGTAAAGAAATACTTAGCCTTCTTGGCCAAACAATCAATCTGGACAAAATTGACAAAAATCATTTTTTGCTTCCTTCGCAAAATCTTATGCTGACGATCTTGTTCAATACGTCTCAATACTGACTACCACCATGATTGTCCGAGTTCTGAAAATTAAGCTTTTTGAATGACGGGGCAAGCGCATTGAATTTTCTGGTTTTGGTAGTTGCTGGTTTGTGTAGACATTTCTTTTGCATTTTAAAAACCAAAACGTTCGATTTTAGGTTAAATTTCAGTAAAAGGCAGTTGTTCGTCCCTATGAGTATAGGTGGACAGAATGGTATCTACTTGGTATGTAACGTTAAAAAATCAATGGAATATTATGTTAGCGTCAAGTAATATACTGACATGCATTCATTAGCTAGGTACTTTTTTCTATTCAGACCTTCGCAGCTTCTTAACAGCAACACTTCGCTTATTGAAGAACCCAACCTTCATGTTCTCTGTTCTTGGATTGACTGTCAGAACCCTGTATGGATCCGCGATTGGCTCCTTCTTTGCCAAGATTATACTTCTAAAGTTTGGTGGAAGCACGTTTGAGATCTCAATCGCAACTGGCGTCATCCTGCTTCCTGGAATGGCGGGTAATTATGAAAACCTTCGTTGAATTGCTTTCTAGAGAAATCGTTGCTTTACATCTGCGCAAAGGGTACACTAAACTATCAAAATGGCGTGTCATAAGGAATAGTTGTAGCACTCAAAAGCAGAAACTCCGTTCTCCGATACTTCTGATTGGAAAATTCAAAACATAGTGATCAAAATTAGCATGGACAGCCAGTGAATAGTTGGTCTAGCGCTTCGATTCCTTGTGTAGTGTTTCAAAACAGTGTGTAGCATTCAAAATGCGTGTATAGCATTTAGTTTCCCTGTATATTGTTTTGTTTCAATTCAGTGTGTTTCATTTTGTTTGCGTGTGTTGCGTTTCAACTGCTGCTGTAGCGTTTCAGATCTATGAATAGCCTTTCAATTGCGACATCAGTGTTTTGATTGTTTTTGTAGCCTTTCATCCGTGTATATAACGAATTGATTGCATGTATAAGGCGCGTATAGTGTTTCAATAAAACTATTCTTTATATTCTTATGGTATATTCTTAAAATTAAGAAAATTTTCTTTAATTAAGAAAGAAAATTTCAGTTCTATAGCATATAAGGCAGAGTTTGGCTGTTGCCTAAAAACAGACCAATGGAAAGCAAATGTCTTAGCTATATCAAGTAATAGCTATATTCAGGCATACATTGGTCAGCTACGGTTGTGATTTGCGCAGATATACGGGCTTGGAGGGTCTCTGCTTTTAGGAAACAAGCTGTGGTTATCATGATTGACAAGTTGCAGAAACGACGGAACAATGTTTCCTTGCCTTTCATTTAGAGTCGCGGAAACGATGCAAGGCCGACAGAAACGGTTAAAAGTGAAGATACTTTATCAAATAATAATAAGTCACTGATTACTGGTGTCAAGCACGTTGTTTTATCACATGCGCTTGTTGTTACGGATTATGGATGTTTTAGTTAGAGTTTATTCAGAGATTTTCAAGGGACCGGAGAATTTTGTTTGACTTAGTAAAAGTTCGAATTACTCAAATTCGAATTAAACAAAGTTGCTGTAATATAATTTATTTTATGTAACCGCACATTCATTACCATAATTTTGATTGCGTAGAAATGCCACAGTAACGAAACAAGCGTTTCCACCAAAGTCTCATGCCTGGTGGTCAATTACAATTTTCTATGATTTTTTTGTAGGAGGCATTATGATTGGCTCATTCATCATGAAAAAGGTTCCAATAAAAGATTCTGCTAAAAAAGCAGCTTTCATTTGTGCCACTTTGAGTCTCTTGACCATTGGCGGTTCAGCTACCTTTATGATTCCCGGTTGCAGGACTACGGTAATGGCTGGAGCAACTACGCCTTATGCTAACAGGTACTACTTAACAATCTAAATTTTCCTTTTTCTTGGAAGAAATTTTACTTCCTGGTTTCTCCTTCCTTTGCCTCCCTCTCTGGTCCGACATCTATAAAGAATGGTAAAACCAAGAAACATTCAGTAAGATTTAACCGCACAATGTTAACAATACTAATTGCTCGGCTACATGTTTATCCATTTGGTTATACTCCTAATTTGTAAAAATTTCCAGTTTTCTTTGTCATGCTGTAATCTGTCAAATCATCCCATCCCTGCTTCAGTTTTTTGAACAAGAATAATCTCTTTCGAAAACACTTCAAATAGCTATTAACAGTAGTTCAAAGTCTCAGGAACGAAATTCTAAACAAAACTTTCCCTATGTCCAAATATCCTTTACATAGATGACTTCATTGTCAAAGAAATTATCTTTGTGTTTGCTAAAATTTTCAAAGAGTCTTATAAGCTTTCAACAAATTTACTTTCAAATTGCACCTTTCAACTTCTAAGGAAGGGCATCCTTTTCGCTTTTTAGCACTGACGTTGGTTCATTGACTGCAAAATGCAATGCTGGTTGTGCTTGTTCACGTCAGATGTATGCACCTGTTTGTGGTACTGATGGCAAATCGTATTTTTCACCATGTCACGCTGGTTGCCAGGGGGCAATAAGCAAAACGGTATGTAATGTATTAATTTAAATGAACGCTAGCTTTGAATAAATCACATATTAGAAAAGACTAGTTAGATTCAGACAAAGAACTTTCTCATCAAATTGACAAAAAAAAGGATTTTTTCATCAAATTGATTTAGCCTGCTTGATGTCCATGAAGAAGGCAGTGCTATCTAAATCCAACAGAGGGCCACCATTGGTAAAGCAATCTCTAAAAATTAAACAGTTTACTTTGAGGTTGAAGCACACAGCATCAAAGTAACAATTTTATCTTGCCAATGAATTTTCTAATCTTCATAACCTGGTTTTAAAAGTGATTAAAAGGTTGCGGCTCTCTGTTATTCTTTCGGCATAGGATACACATTTAATGATAAGAAGGGTATGATTTTGTAGCAACAGCTACGTGGTTGCCTCTTAGTGAGATTAAAGCCCAATTTTTGGTTTGCATTTGGGTTTGCATATAGAAAGCAACTTTACCCACCCCCACAAAAAGGAAGCCTATCTCTACACACATACAGCCTCCCTTTGAAAAACCACAAACATTACATTCAATAGCTGTAAACAATGTTTTAACTTTCCCACAACAATGGTGTCATGATTGCCAGCATTTCTTTTAATATTCTTGAAATGTTTTTTTACTACAGAGTTTTATTCAATGTCGTTGCATCACGGGAGCACCATTCAGACGACACAACTCAACCAATATTACTAGCATCGATATGATGAAACTTAAAGCTAAACAGTTCCAGAGTGGAATGGTCCCATTTCCGAATTCCTCTGTTTTTGTTAACGTGACCAACATGAATTCTTCAAAGTTCAATTTGAAGGCTGAAGCTAACTTCGGATTATGCGACAAGGACTGTAAAAATGCAACATTATTTATGGGACTCTGTTTCTTGTTGATACTGGTAATGTTCCTGACGGCCACACCTCAGAAGCTAATTTTGTTAAGGTAAGTAGACCATATTTCTTTTTATGCTTCATTATCTTTTGCAGAAACAATTATCTGGTATCATAGCCAGGGCTATTGTGACTGAAATTCACTAATAGGATGTATGATAGGACAACTACATGTTTAATTTAAATCCTTGATGAAGTCGAAATTTGCTAGCTGAAGGATTTTTAAGTGGGGAGGAGGAGGGTGTGGCATGTTAATAAATTTCAAAGGTGAAACCTGGCTTCATATAGTATCACTGTAATGTCTACATCACTAAACTGCGTAACAGCAATAATCAGAGACCACACTATTTATTGGTGATTGGTGGATGGTTCAGCCCCCCAAGAATAAAAAACTGCAATGAATTAGTCTGTTCCCAGGGGGCAACTCATGAGCAATGAAATATCTAAATGTTCCAGAAATTTCTTGATATGTAATTTTCTAGTTAAAAAATAATGGGGGTTGATGGTTTTCCGAGCATTGGTTTAGCAGCCAATTTAATTGATTGATTCAGCAGCAGCTAGGCTGACGAAACATTATTGAAAGCTGGACTGTTCGCGGGTTTGATAAAGATCACCACCATGATTAGAAATTTTTACCGAATTCAAGCAAAATTTTGGGGGTTATGGCCAGAACATGCATCTAAGATATTCACAACATCGAGTTAGACAGAATCAGGGAAGCAGACTCTTGGATAATCCAGATTTTATCTAAGCTGGGTAAAAGAAGTAGAAAAAAGGAAAATGATTGAAGAGCAACAAGAACAACCAACATCTTTAAAAAGTTCTGCGAAATTTTTTTCTCGAACGACCATCTAGAAAAGACTGCAGTATTCCCTTCCTTGCACCCTTGTTTGTGGCTAAAGACGACAGGTTTTGACTGGCAAAATATGTTTGAGTAACTCTCTCCCAGTAATTTTATCAAATGACGTCTCTCGTGATAACTAATTAAAAATTACCGATAAGCTAAGATAATAATCTCAACTTTTACCGACAACGCCAGCATTACCGAGAAGCAAATAACTTTGAGAAAATTTCTCAGTAACTTAAGACACTAACTAAACGTACTCCGTGAGAAATCTTCAAGTGCTGTTTTGAGTCGTTCTTTTCTATGTTCCTTTTTTTATATGTCAAACTTTGTCTAAATTTCTATGAGTATGCAGCTTGTAATGCATCTAAGTCTGCCAGTTGTACCTCGCTACTTTTCTGGTTCAGTTTACAATAGCGGAGGTGTGGTGAAGCAAACAATCTGTCTAAATGATTTGTCTGATCCAAGCACAAACAATGAGGGGGGCTGAGCCCCTCTGCTGTTTTGAAATATACTCTCAAATCTATTTGGTTAGCATCAAATTTGCCTTCCTAGAGATTGTCATGTCTTTACCAATATAACCTATTGTTAAATGAAAACATTTAATTTTAAGGCCCAAAGAAAATTATTTTTCACATTTTGAAACTTCCAGTTTAGGATCGTATCAGGGTTAGCCCTTCACCCAGTATTCTGCATGCTTACAGTGGGCCCCAAATTTTGGAAAATGTCATATATCGAAATGTTTAAGTCCAATTTTATCCACTAATCTCGAGAGTATAACGGGAAGAAAAGGCCCCTACTTAACGATACGAGTTGTCATTAAATAGCAAAATTAAAAAACTGTAAAAATTTGGGATTGGCCAGTCTGCTTCTGGTAGATGCCATATTTATTGTTCGATTTTGATCTTTTCTAGATGCGTTCCTGACAACCAGCGAGCATTTGCCCTTGGGCTACAGTTCTTATTCATGCGCAGTCTGAGTTTCATACCAGGTCCAGTCATATTTGGTGCAGTCATTGATTCACAGTGTATCTTATGGAGTAAAGACAACTGTGGAAACCGTGGAAACTGTCTGGACTACCATGTGAATTCACTCTCTAAAAACATATTCTACTTGGGAATGGTAACTGCATGTATGTATGTTTACATCAACCTTCCAAGTTTTGATATCAGGGCAGGAGCAAATCTAATGTTGTTGTATAGCTGTGACATTTGCTGGTCAGTAAAATCACATGACGAGGAAAAATGGAAAAGAATTGCCTCCTTTGTGTTTTCTGGAAACTTGTACTTTTCATCATGGTTAATTGAAGCAGGGTTGTGTCTCCTCTTCCCATAAATGGAAAATAATTGATCACTTACATTAGAGATTCATTGTAAAATCCAATTTTGGATAGAGGATTAGAGATTTAGTCTACATATACATTTTCATTAATGCCAGTTCGCACAATATGACACCATAAAGTTACAAATTTTGAAAGGCATTTAATGTAATTAACCTCAGGTGGTGAAAAGCTTCACCAAGAACAGTTTTTGCTACCAAATCTCAAATTTTATGTGTTGATATAATATACAATGAATGCATAAATAACTTAAAAACTGAAACTAGACCAAAGGTGTCCAACATGTTTTTTGGGGTAGGCACAGACAAAACCTTTCTGCACAGGCGGGCCAGTTGTTTTGAACATGAAAAATTATATGAAAATTAAACAAATAAATATACAAAGAAAGTATAAATATTAAAAGTTACATATTTTGATTGCAGAAAGTTTATAAAACTGGTAGCTTGGACATTCTCAGCTCCATTAGAGAAAAGGCCTACTTTCAGATCATCTAAGTTTGCCTATGTTTACAATGAATCTTGGTGGAAATGGCACACCAAATAGACAGCTCATGAACTAAATTTAAAAAAATTGATCGCCTTAGCACTGGCCGCAGAAAATGCCATTGCAGGCCACATTTGGCATTTGGGCTTGAACACCTTTGATCTAGACTAAGGCAGGCCTTGCCCGGAAAGGCGCTCGATCGAGCGCGCGCGCCTAGAGCGCACCCAAAAAAAGCCTTGGAGAGCGATTTATAGAGCCCCTCAAAACGTAAAAACAATATTAACACGGAGCAAAATGAATTTTTGGAATTTGTTGAATCAACTTGATCAAGCATAAACAATCTTCCCAACAGACCGCAATATCATGATTTGAGTAAGATTACCCCTTGAGAAAAACTTCAGCAAAATCAACGTTGGGTTTTCGATATCATTTTTAATCTAATAACCCTCTAATAACCATCAAGGACACAGGCCACCAAGCGTATTCTCCGGCAGATTTATTTGTTTTTCGAGCAAGCGTTAATCTTCTATTGAAGTATATATTATTTTCTGTTTTTTAACTAACTTAAAATCGCCTGTGCAAATCAGCGATCACGTTTCCGTCCAAATTATCGCATTGCTTTTCATTTTTAATTTGCTTTTGCGAGTAGTAGATGTTCTAGCATTTCTATAGAATGGATAACATGAAAAAAGGAAACAAAGTTAAATGTTCGATTTAAAGCCATGCGTATTGATGAAGCAATATGTGAAGCTAAACATAACAGTAGTGATACTGACACTGATAAAAGCTCATCGCATGATGGCAAGTTACATATCTAGAGAAATCTGAACAATTTTGCGACTTTGTTTTATTATATTTCTATATTTATATTAACATAGTGTTTGTTGCATGTTTTGTTATTTCATATTATGGTGCTTTCTGGTATCACCGTTGAATTTCATATTTAACATTCTTTCGAAGCTTTCGATATGAAGCTCTCGATCTCCTAAAGCTCTCGAAGGATGCTCTCAAGGACATTTACTTAGAGGTGCGAAATAGAGCGCCTAGAGTTTCTAAGGGGCTCTTTTTATGGAGCACCTTCATTTTACTTAGAGCAAGGCCTGACTAAGGGTGTTGTGGTTAATCCTAATTTGTAGGGCCTGTGCCACGAATTTGAAAGTGGGGGGGGGGCAAGACTTCTTACCCCTTTTACCGCAGCTTTAAAACTACTTGCTTTACACAAAGTGGGGGCCCATGGCCACCTTGCCCCCTCCCCCCTCCCCCCGTCCGGTGGTGCAGGCCTTGAGGCTTCAAATTCAATTATAAATCAATCAACTGACCGCTATTGTGCAAATACAAAAGACTATGAAAATCTGTGGCTAAAAAAGTTCTTGCCAAAAACTTTGGCACATTACATATCTTAACAGCATAATCACTCAATTTCATTATTTTCTCTGTAGCAATTGGAACAGTGTTTTATTTTATGGCCTGGTATTTTTACAAGCCACTGGAGACCACTAATGAGAAGCTGCAACACAATGCTGAAGATGGTCTTCTGTTGGATGAGACAACAAAAGAGAAATCAGATGAGAATGGTGATTCCAAGGCAGTGTAAACTCTACCCCTTGAGGACAGGCTCAAAAAGATTGGATAGCCAATGTATCATAAATGCTTTGATGAATTCCTAGTTGAAAAGGATTTTTTGGCTTGCTTTGGATGAAAGATGGCCTTACATCTAACATAATTATCTAATGAAGATGGTCTTACATATAACATAACTAATAGTGATCCTTTCAGACCTTTATTATCTGTTTCACCTTTTTGTTCAAAATATCATTAAAAATAATAAATGAAGGATAAGGCAATAATGTCAAATATTATTAAGGTAATAAGATAAATAAGGAATTCATTTTACATTTAGACAGTATTAAATTTCAAATTTTGAATCTTGATTTTACTTGTTCCATCACAGAAATTGGGTATGCATTAAAATGGAATTTTAACTAATAAAGTGCCAATAAAAGTTAAAATTATTGATGTTTTTTATCATTAAAAGTTAGAATTGCTATAGATGTAATCAGTCATTCGAGAAAAAAAACACTTTTATAGAAGAAAATTTTTAGCTGTAATTTTTTATGATGTATTTGTTTTATGCTTTTAGAAACATTTGCATATATTTCAATGTAAAAATTAAATGGTTTTCACCTGCTATTTTTGTTTAAAAATTTATTTTTTATATAATCAATGATTAGTTGAATTTTATACAAAGAGCTTAGAAACCAGGGGATTTAAACTTATTCAAATTTGCAATAAAGATCTGAATTATCTACTGATAGAATATATTTTAACTAATGTTGTTATATCAGTGCTTTTTGAATGAATGCCAGCTCTGCTCAATTGTGCATCTATGTTTTATTATTCTGAATGAAATTGTCATTTATTTCCTTTCACTTGGTGAAGTTCTCTTATAATTGTACCAAAATATCTGGTTTTTATTGTCAGTGCAAGAATATTGGATATTCCGGATTTGCACTTCTACACATTTATGTATTGTATGCAGCCTGTGTCAAACCACTTTTGAAACCCCCTGGTGGAGATCTTGTTTTATCTGAAAATCCCTGAACACCCACAAAAATCACATTGTTTTCATGGCAAACTCTTACACTATTTGCAATAGTGAATTACCCCCTCCCTCAGTAAAACACAGACCAGGCAACTTTCCAGGTTCCCAGGTTTTCAAGATTTTATCCTTGTTTCTTCCGTGTCATTCGGCAGAAGTAGGGCAGAATTAGGGCAGAAGTATTCTTATAACAAAAATGATCTGCTTCATGAAAACATTTTTGTTAGGGTTTACAAAAAAACAAAAACGATTATGAAGAAGTTTCTCGTGATATTTTTTCCATGACTTTTTACAGATATGTTGTTTGAAAATTCAACAAATTCCGTGGACCTCTCTGTTTTTGGCCAAATCTCCTATCTCCAGGTTTTGAAAAATTTAGGTTTACAGGTTTGAAAGCATACAATTTTTACAAACGACTTTGTAACAAAAATTTTCTGTTATTTTTGTGTTACTAAATGTGCACTTTTCTAGACTGTGTAGGAAACAGGAGGCAGAATCCATAGCAACGCATGCACGCCTTTTGTCAAAGTAGGCCTATTTTTATAAGGATATCAAAGTCGTGTGTTAAATTACATTTTGAATTTCGCGCCATAGCAGCATTTATACATGTTTTGTCCCCCGAATACCAACACGTTATTTGTGACTATTAAATGTATCAAAAACTTAAATTTCAAATACCTTTATGTATGAAACATATCGTCAAAAGTTAGTCACCTTTTCCGCCAATGTTACTGTTAGCCATGTCCACATCCAATGGCCGTCCCAGTTCAGGAAGACTGCGAAGGACTTCACCACTAAGTAATCGCAGCGTCCCTTGTGACATCATTGTAGCCGAAAACAGGCATGATTATTAAACGGGCTAGGAATACATGTCATACCATGTATCATAACATGTGTTACCATACAATAAATTATATCATATGATGAAAATACATCATATCAAATCATATGTCATGCTATTTCACATATAATGTCATATAACGATGGCCTATCAGCAAATGGAATTAGAAGGAAGTTCTGACGATTAATTACATCAAATTATATTACATTTAATAGGAAATAACTAATAGGCTGCTCTTCTTAGGAGTTGTGCTTTATTTCTACTGAAATAGATTATCCATTCCAACCACCACGTTCGGCAACGGTACTAGGGTGGACCCGATCCGGTGCAGGGTGGACCACATAGAAACCTGCAGTAAAGCACCTTCGGGACACTGCAAAACCATAGGTACTTAAATTCACTCATCTTTATCAGCTTTTGATAAGTTTTGCTTCTTTTATGAAACAATTTAGAAAGGGCATATCTATGTATTGTTGCAGCATAACTTTCAGTGCCGAATGCCCCGCTATAGTGAAAGATCCTTTTTGTAAATTCGAATCGTTAACCTGAAATCTGGGATCTCTATTTTAATTTCTTTTGAAAGATTCTGGACAGTTTGACTTATCATTCGACTAATCAAACTATCCTTGTAGCATGCATTTTTCATCAGAATTTCGCACTGATTGTAGATTCTTAAAAGATCTTAACTTGACATGAGAAAAGCCCCCCCCCCCTCCCTCCTTCCATATCTTATCATCATACCTTAGGTGACTCTCATTACTCTTCAAGAAACTGAAGTACGTTTTGACTTGAGATAATATTTTTAGAAAAGTTTCTAGTTGATCATTGGTTGAAAAAACCAGTGGCCGAAACAGAATATTTTTCAGCTTCCTAATTGCAGAGAGACACATTTATATCAAATCTAATCTGTCTAGTTCAGGTTTTCATTGTGATTCATACCAAGTTACTTTTGCTTTGGTAACCCTACCTATCTTTATGAAGCAATAAATTTCTCTTAGCTAATTTATGATATTTTGCTGCCTTGAGCGCCCTTTAATCATAAACTCGCATTTGTCTGGTTCAAGCTTCGTTTATTCAGCCCGATTGTTTTGGCGATCTTTGAATCGTTACCAATTGATTCCCCTGGCTTCGAAGGCTTTAAGGCTTGTGTATTGGTGATTGGTCGTATACTTTACTTTTGGATCGTTTGAATTGCTTTCTATGTACCAATTTAAGCAACTCTGAGAATGAATGCAAAGAAAAACGATATTTTTCAAGGTAATTTAATTTTGTTTCTAAACTAAGCATTCACCCAGCCCTATCAAGTATCGCTATAGGAAAGAAGCTTTGATTCGTAAGGTTGATGTAATAAAAGCAGGAATGCAGAGCTCTGGACCAATTTTGCAAAACATAATGGTCCTTTTCTCAAAAGCTATACTCTTTGATAGAAAGGTACCATTGAAAAACATTTATTTGCCTGCAAACCTTGAAAAGAAATCTCCAGGATCTTGCTAATTCCTACTGCCATACTTTCAAGAATATTCTTTAAAAGAAACTTACAATCCTTCAATACTCATTTCTATCTACAATTTACGTTAAATGAGCTTGACAACTTTACACCACTGCCTTTCAGTATAAAACTAATAAATAATTTCTCAAAAACACCTTGAGACAGACCGACAGACAAGGCAAAGTCAGTATGTTTTGGCTACAAGTGACTATTAGAGACGTGTGAACCAGAGCAAATTAAGGCGGTAACAATATCAAATATCTTCTAGATTAGATGAAAGGAGAATCTTCCTTGGAAATATTCCTTAAATAAGATTTTCGTAGATTTGATAATTGCAATTTTGTAAGCAAGAATAGTTTTTGCGTCCCTGATAGGTCCAGTGTAGCCCAGGGTGCATTCCATGTCAACTGTACCATGTCATTCCATGTCAATTTGTTTAGGTCCGTCGAAAATGTAAAAACAGTTAGTAAAACTGTAAACATTATTGCGCCAGACAAAGAAAACTGATCATTAGAGAAAACTGTGGTGTGTAAGTCTTTATTTTACGTTAACTTTGTACATGGCTTCATGTTTAGCATGCCAACTAACGAAAATTTTAAGTACGCCAAAAAATTGTTCATTGGTTTGCACACCAAACGCCGGAAAAAACCTGGATGTACGCCGAAGATCTTCGGGCCTAAGTACATGGAATGCACCCTGGGGTGTAGCCAAAAGACTATTTTCCATTGAATGGAAGACAATATCATATCAATACACACGTCGTATGATGCAGGCACGCTCTTGGCAAACCTAAATAAAACGTGCGCAATTACTTGCACTATAAATCTTAAAAGGCTGTCTCCATAATCTGGATGGAAACCTCAAACTATTTACAGAAATGTAGGAAAAAAGTAATCTTTAAGTTTATTGTGATCGCATGCGATTTGAAAATTGTACCAACATGTGACTAAACGTTACTAAAAATGTTTTGTTTTATCTTATGATCATAATTGCTATATTTCCATTTAAAGAAAGCGCGAAGATAAGAGAGGGAATTACTGCCTCTGAAGCTTACAATTGACAAGCTGCAGGTTATTTTCGCAGTTGTTGCAGGTTATCTTCACAGTTGCTTTCAGCCAGGTTTTTATTCTAAAAAAGTACCTATCTAATAAATACAATTTTAAAAAATTTTCCTTTCTGTTTATTTGCCATGTGTACTTGGTAAAATAGTATTAAGATTGGTGTGAGCAGTAGGGAATGAGCCCCTTGTAAATGCTAAGAGTAGCCTACATTCGCGAGGGCCAGTCTTGTACTTTTTATAGCAACACATTACTCCAGAGGGTAAATTACTGAATGGTGAACGTGAACATCGTATTTTAGTGCATTGCTGGTTAGCTGCACAACTATGATATACAAATATACTTCTTTTGATGAAGGGGCTGTTGATATCTCTTACTCTATTTTGCACTTAAGCTAGTGGACTACGTCTTAAACGATAGTCTTTGTAATGAAATCTCAGTATCTGTTTCTAGACCCGTCAGCAATAGATCTCATTTCGGTATCATTTTACTGTACAGATTAAAGTAGCGAGAAACAAATATATTTAAGATATCAAATAATTGAACAAATAAATAGCAAAGGCTATGTTCATCATTGGATCAAGCACCAGTCTAGCTTCGAGTCTGGTGCGGGCTTCAGCGTGAACACAATTACGCCCAGTGTTTGACAGGCATAAAAAACTCGGGTTTGCTTTTACGGATACAAATAGCCAATAATTACTCAGCACCATTGCTAAGTAACATTGTTGTTATCGACTTCAAATGAGTCGACAACGAGGCTTACCGGCATAACTTTTGAGCCAATTTGCCCAGTGACTGTTTGATGATTAATCGAGCCCTCGTGAGTCGTGCATAAAGAATGTTTTCCTGGGGATCCAAGGTCCACACTTTTTTCTTTTTCCGGTATCTCTTGCGGAATTTTTATTCGTGATCGGCAAAATACTGGAAAGATGATAACGACAATTACTATTATTAAAATGCAGCTACATATGTTTTATTAATATAGGAAATAGACATATGTTTTAGATTATTTCTGTGTCAGCTTTTTTGGAGTAATCAAGTCTTATCCAATTATATTCCTCTTGCTTATTCATTACAACGGGCTCATTATCCTTTCTAAGTGTCTTAGATCTTACGCAAATACATATCTCCTACAGCAAAAATTCAAAGGTGCGGTGATTATCATGCTGAAAAAGTTGCAAATCTCATTATAAAGGCTGTGCAACAATTGCACGGCCGTTAAAATAAAGAGCAGCGAATACTGCCTTGACGTAATAGGTTAAATTTCCAAGAAAAGGTATTGTTTTCACAAACACGATTTCACTGATATTTTTCTTTTTGCTTTTAATCTACGAGACATGCACACAGTTATAATCAGCCCTGAGATAATGGACGTATGGCAAAACCATTGTGATCACGTAGGCACATTTAGATTTACGAAATAGATCAAAAAGCTAAACAGCAAAAGTTCAAAGCAAAATGAAAAACCCACAGTTTGAAAATTTTAATATTGGGCTTCAATTAGAGCTGCTTTTCTAAAACATCCTTTAGGAAATTGTTTAGCCTGCTTCATGTAATGTTTAACAGTAACTTACTGCTAAGGTAGACTGGAAGAAAGAGTAGGCCATGAAGAAGTCCGAGTACAACAATGGTGAAGATCATTTTGAAGAAGATCCGAAACACCTCTGATGATGCGAATGCAGTTGCCAACATGCCAAGAAATGTGCTGAAACCTGTTGGTGAAGAATATACCTTGTTTACATAATCTTGCTTGAATGCTTTTGGTTATCATAATAGATCATGAAAAATGTCCTAATACGCATCATAAAACGATTCTCTTTACTTTATGAATTTAATTGGACTATTCAGTGGAAAACCTGCGAATATTAAGCTGATTTTGAATACGTTTTAAAAACAAATACAAAATTACAAATAGGAATTGAGCACCAACCTCCCATAGCAACGCTTGCTCCCATGGTTCGCAAAGCATCTATAACTCTTTCTTCTGGAGTGTCAGCGGTAGATACTGTAAAAGCATGAGCAATGTGGGCACTGTAGTCGACAGAAAACCCAATTGCCATGACAATGACAATCATGGATATGGAGTTGAGAGATACTCCCCAAACATACATAACAGCTAATAGTTCGAATACGAGGCTGACGAAACCGGCAACAACCAGCAATGTAACACCAGGGTGGATTAGGTATGGTAGGGTAACAATCAGTACCGCTGCTCCAGATACCGCCAGATTTCGAACTGTGTCCCGCAAAATGACAACAAACTGCTCATAGTAGATGAAATTGAGTGTGCTCGGAAAGGCACCCAAGCAGCATAGCCCGTCAATATCAGATCTCAGAGACAACATGGCATCTCTCTTAAACGTTGAATCTGCATTTTCTTTAGTTCTGACAACAACTCGAGAGGCAATGATCTTGCTTTTAAGATTTGTAGGATCTTCAAACTTCAAATGACCTCTGTGCACCACGTACCGTGGGTCACTAAGGAACGACAGCAATCTGTTAGTGAAATTTGACCCAGCTATTGAGGTATTTGTTTCAGCTGACCAAGACAAGTAATTCTTTAGCCAATTCGAGCTGCTTTGTATGTATTTATTATTCATTGCAACTTCAGAAAGCTTAAGGTACTGTTTCTGAATCCCGGCATCGCTGTAATTTTTGTATTCGAGTACGACAATGTTGATATCAAAACCTTGAGGATACTGTTCTCCTTTTATCTGGTAAAAGTTCTTCTGATACGAGCCGTCCTTTCCAAGAGTACTCGAGTCGAAGCTTTGGTCAAGAAATGTTGTTCCATAAATTGCAATAGCTAGAATGCCAGCTCCTAAGATAACTATTACAACTCTTACTGGCGTCTTCATCAGGAATTTTCCCCAAGTGACCATAATCTACAAGAAGACAGAAATAACTTAATATGGTGCGATGGCAGTGCAGGCGAGATTCAAAATGGAAGTAGCTAACTCCAAGTTCATAGAACTCTTAGCGATCGCGTTTTATCTTATAATGTTTAGTTTTACCTTATAAAGTTATGAAATTCCTAAATCGCACTTAAAGTTAGCTTCCTATGAGTACAAAATTCTCATATTAAAAAATTGTCCAGATGCAACGAACGACAGTTGATTCCACACTATCCAATGCCTAATAAGAGAGGGACTTTATTCTCTCTTTTGGAAATTTATGGAGCATCCCTAGGTGAATATTGCAAACTTTTTCCTTTCTCGGTCCAGCCCTCGAACCGGTACGGGGCATTTGGCTCGTCGAATTCGTGTATTTAAGTCAGGTATCCAAATGAAAATAGCGAACATTCTTTCCTATAAATAGGTTTCAAACAAACATCACAGCTGAGGCCTTCAGCTTTTATCAAGCATTAAATCTGTCTCATCATCCTTTGAAAAAAATGCTAAAAAATTTTTTTGATCTCAGGTCAAGGCAAAGTCGAAAAAAATACAGCCCCGGCCACTAACTGTCAAAGCGTTATTATAGCTCAAATATGCGAAATTTCTTTATCAGAATCATAAAAATGTACTTTTAAAATAGAGGAGCGGCTCTGTTGAGCTTAGATTTTGTGATAAGGAATATTGCCGATTGCTTCTCAGATGCTAAGCTCATGCTGTGAGAATGCTATCATTAGAACAGTTACTGTTTCTGGAGTGAAATATTTGCTCTTGAATGCTCTGTTTCGATAGGTAATCCTCTCTTCAAGAGGTGAAACAACTTGCCTTATCTTTGGCGGTTTACAATTCGTGGTGGATTTTATGAAACAGGTGGAAACAACATGCTGTCAATTCACGCATATGCAAAGAAATAATCTGAAAAATGCTCGCTTTCAGCGCAAATTAGACGCTTATTGTTAATCTATAATTCTGGTCTCTGCGAGATATACCTGCTCAACACTAAAGTTCAATCATTCGAAGTAAACTGTGTCCTTCCCAACAAAATAACCTTAATAACAACCTTAAATGACGTTATGACGATTATTGCTTACAGATATATTTATGAGTAATAAAAGTGTTTCGAAACGACGAGATTGAGCTCAACAAATCGAGCCTAACACAAAATATAATCAGGTGACCCACTCATTCTCAAATAACGCACACTTGCTTTCAGATTCTGGATGTGTGAAATACATTTTTCACCATGGAAATAATTCCAGCAACAGCTTCTAGAAAATTCTAGAATTCCATTTCAAATAAGGGAAACTTATTGTGCTTATGCATATGCTTGATGCAAAAGTACAATGGTGACACAAATGGTTTTTAAAGTCGTTAGATTGGGTGTATGACTGAAAAGATTTCCATGTTTAAAGCCCTCCTAAGAAAGACAAGGACAGGTTATTTCCAGGCTTTGCCAGATGAAACACCAGTCTTCTTAAAAGCTGCGAGGCAACTTTAGAGCACAGAAGCCATAGAATTCACACGATCGATCGAAGAGGAAAAAAATATTGCAATGTCCAAAAATTTAAAAAAGCTTTATATTCATTGTTTTCTAAAGAAGAATTTAAAGTCTAAAGATATTATCCAAACGAAAGATGGGCAATTTCCTTGATTCTGGGCAAATCTTCCAGTTCATGCGAATATGAGAGTCAAAGCAATATGTTCTTATAATACCGGATTCATTTCGCATCGAATTCAATGACCCAATACGAAATGAATACTACCGCTTCTCGCGCCATACCGGATTCATTTCGAAACGGAATCGCTTAAATTCATACGGTGACGCCATAATACGCTGTATTTGATCTATTGCCGTTAAGGTATTGTGAGGCAACGTGGAATTTGGTCGTGTTGGCACTCATTGTCATGTATTTTTAGGAGACCCAAAAAGCGCCAAACTGATTTCTGAAAAGAAGCTTTCGTTCTAAACAGAGGTTCCCAAGCAAAACTTCACGAGATTTGTAAGTTATTCTGAGCGCAAAAGTGATCCGATTAGATCCAAAACGAAACCGGTATTATGTGAACCGAGCTTGAAAATTCAAGCCACAGTTAACTAGACATTGCAAATGTTTAGACACAAATTTTTACCTTAGTTGATATGTTGCTTTTTTCCATGTACCAAGGGTTTTGCTTCACTTCTTGTCCTTTACAAGGTATCACATCATACTTCCACTTTTCAACACGATTTATGTCCAACTTAATCAGCGCAAGGAAGAAGGTAATCATCAAAATAAAAACAAAAGTTATGGCCAAAGCAGCGTAATAACAGAAAAATTCAATGGCCCTGAAGTCAGTAACAGTACTTATAGCAAAGGCGATCAGGTCCGTTAGGGTTGTCATGAAAATAGAAGAACCGGCCGAGGATAGTGTTGCAACCAACCGGACGTTACCTTGCAAACCAGGCTGCCTTTGATCCAGAGTATCGACTAAGATAAACATGTCATCTATTCCTACGCCTAAGACCATGAATGGGAGGACAGCAACGATGCCAATGAATGGTGTATTTGTATACATAACTAGGCCAAACGATGACCCGATTCCAAAGAAGACAGTAGCAATTCCCCCAATGGCTAATAACACATGACCGTTCACCGGTCTTCTGATTCGTAAATTCATTACAACGCAGAATACGACCATCAGAACAAAAGCGACCACTATTAATGCCATATCGCTCAAGGCGCTTTCCGATATCGAATCATCCAAACTTCGGTATGCATAATAATATAGCTTTATATTAACTTTCTTTAAGTGTTTGGCTTCTTCTTTGAGGATATTGAGAAAGTTCTCTTCCCACTTCATAAGTTGATCGTAATTTTCATCGGTGTGATATTTCATGAAGTAAACAATACGCAACGATTCCGCTGACAAAATGCTACCATTGGATGCAAAGTTTAACTTGCCAAATATTGCAGGAAAATTCTCCTTTGCTTGTTTTCCATTAGACATTATAACATTGGGATTTTTGTATACTGCATTGATGAATGATTTTGTATCTTTAATTTTACTAGCGTTGTAGCTGAAGAGCTCCAATATATTAGGGTAGTTTGACTACATTTGGGACTTCCTAGGCAAAGAGTGCTGTAATCGGCTATACTCTTTATCCTGTTATGCAGTCTAAGTGCTTCTAGAAACAGGTTATCTTCCAACGCACCACTGCTTTTATTATTCACTAAGACAATTTCTTCAGCACGAAATTTCATGAACTGAAAATATTTAGAAGCTTTCTCAAGATCTTCAATCGATCGGCTATTCTTCGGGATGAATAACTTGTCACTGCGTTTTTCCATTTTGTATTTGTGTAGGCCAGACGCTAGGGACGCCACAATCAGAAAGGACAAAACTAAAGTAAGATACGGTCTCTTTCCTACAGCTTCTGCAATTTTCTGAAAAATCAGTTCGAGACCGTCGTGAATATGTAAGCAAAATCGAACCCATTTTTTCCAAACCTTACTTCCAAGTGACCTACAATGAGAATAGATCATATTTACAAAATTTTTCGAGGCGAAATGAATGAACCAAAGTATTCGGAAAATGGTATGGTATGGTATGGTATGGTATGGTATGGTATGGTATGGTATGGTATGGTATGGTATGGTATGGTATGGTATGGTATGGTATGGTATGGTATGGTATGGTATGTAATGGTATGGAATGGTATGGTTGGTAATGTATGATATTGGTATGGTATGGTTATGTAGGTATGGTATGGTATGGTATGGTATGGTATGGTATGGTATGGTATGGTATGGTATGGTATGGTATGGTATGGTATGGTATGGTATGGTATGGTATGGTATGGTATGGAATGGTATGGTAGGGTATGGTATGGTATGGTATGGTATGGTATGATAAACAAGAGTGTTTTTTCTTCTTAAGCTCCAACACTCTATTTATATTTTCAGATTAGCAAATGAAAGCATAATCCCATGCTACAGGCGCACTTAACCACTCTCGAGCATGAGAATTTTTGAGAAATTAATTGGATTTATTCAAATTATCTATAAGCTGGTTTATCTGTTATTTCTCCAAAATTGCACTTCGAGCTGAGCATTAAGTGATTGCATAAAGTCCAAATCAATTATAGCTAAAAGTTACAAAAGGAAATTTAGTGAAGTATCAAGAATGGAGGGTTGGGAAAAATTAGCATATAGAAAGACTAGCTGAAAGATTCTAGCCCTTTCCAAAACCTTCCAATTTAGTGCTAAAACATAATTCCGAGTTGTTGAAAATCATAGTAAAAAATTGGGCCTGTTAGAAATGAGGAGAAGATAACAATCCAACGTGTGAGTAAATGTGTAAAATAAAAATATTATATGACTTTATAAGTTCTTATGAATAGAAAAGAATATTTGACAGAATAAAGAAATGGTTAAATTATTAAAGCAATATGGATATTATCATTCCTAAACTGTAACTCATCTGAAAGTAAATGCAGCAAAATCAACAATTGATTCTTCTATTTCATGCATTTAATCTTTGTCCTTTTTAAGTTGATTGAATACAATACACAACTTATTGTCTTTGTTGTATTGTTTAAAAAAAACCTTTGACAACAATGTTAAAATCTTTCATGAATACAATCCTTGAAATAAAGTCACTAGAAGACTGTTTTGTTTGTTTTTTTAGGCTGTTCTAAGAACCTGCACGTTTTTTGTATATAAGAAACTGGTTTATAAGAAAATACTACTAGAATACCCAAAAACTTTACTACTAGGCTCAAGAATAATTAAGAAGCAGTAAATTCCCACTTTGATTTTCAAAACGTTTTTAGTTTGTTGATATTTCTTTGGAAAAGATTGCACTCTGATCTCCGTGGGTTTTGACCATCTGTGTTTTCACTCTTCAAAAAATGCTCAACTTCAAAAATAAGGCAATATTAGGTTCCGAAAGAAGAAACCAACTAAGAAACAATTTCTTCTAAAACACTAAAATTTGGTTGCCAAATTAAGAAACTTTCAGTACTTAGTGCTGATACAAATTTCTTTTAAAATGAAAAACGTGTATTGGATTTCCAGGCAAATTTAGATTCTCTTGTATATTTTTAAGACTTCTTTCCGAACATTGGCCTTTTTTAGTGAAAAAGTTTGTAAATGACCGGAAGAGAGACCATTTGAGGAATATCTACATCATAATTTTTGTGTTGATATGCAATGAAGTACCTACCTCTCTACCTCCGCGTCTTTTTCTTGGATAAGCGACATGATCTACCAGAAAACCACAGCAAAATAAAACAAACCAGATATCGTATAGGCATCATTTGACTGGCGTAGCATTATGGCTGGAATCCTGTTAAGAAAATAGAAGAAATAATTACTAGCAGGTAAAGTTCTGAAGTTTAAACATGCCTATAATATCAATACAATAGAAAGTAAATACAATTGTTCAGGTATAAAAGATGATGGTTTGCTTTCTGTTGGCATTGGTTACTGTTAAACGGGTCGACCATGGGATGAATACGTTATTGAGCAATCAAAAGGAAGCGAAAAAAATTGTGCTTTCGATTCCCTTCCTGAAAGCTCGAATTCCCTTAAAATGTACAACAACAGACCAAAATCACAAGGACAGAACAAGTATTGTGGTTGATAAACCTCTGTGTGAAATGTTTAGCATCAGTAAAGACTTCTTAACAACCAGCCATAACAATCAGCCAAGGTATTTTCCAGATCCAAAATATCTTTCACTGGCAAAGATATTCTCTTTTTCTAACTAAGCGAGTCTATGTACAAGATTAGAAACACCACCGATGCTTCAACCAAACAGAATAACAGTCATCGCACTAGAGAATGTAAAGAAAATTCCCATCCGACACTTTTGGCAGTACCAGAAAGGCATTACAGGTTCTGTTTGCCAGCAAAGATGCATTTATCAATAGTATTTGCTTTTAGACAGAACAAGAAGCAACACTTTTCATGCTTGCTTAAATGTGAAACCTTGGCAACCAACAGAGCAGACACATTTACAACATCATTTGCAGGTGCTGAACTTCGCAGGAAAAGATCCCGACTAGTAATACCTAGGAAATACTTTCAAAGCACAACGAAAGTCTTAAATGAATCTGCGCAGTCGGTAATCGTACATCACAAGATCATTACTTCTCTTTAAATGCATCAGAGACCCTAATCGGTATCTTTACTCCAAAGCACAAAGTCATCCGTTGATGAGCAAACAATATGGTAGAAGGCCTTACGCACAGGGCGCTGGTGTTTATGCAACACCAACGACTGAGCCGTTCTTTATTGCACCGAGCATAAGACACCGACAAAGAAGCAGGCAAAAGTTTCAATTAAAAATTGAGATGAAGCTTGACCTGGCAAAAAGTGAATAGATGGAATAATCTTATTAAATAAATTACTGATATGTCTATGTCAAATGTTATATTCGAGTACACATTTCCTACTGCAATCCTGCCTAAAAATTCATCGATTAAATGTTTAGCATAAAAAATTGATTCTTTAGCAAATCACGACATGATGGCTAAAGTTTTCCTATAAAATTCATGAAATGCTGGTTTTTATTACGTTGATCATTAAGGGTAATGTAGATAAAGTCACTCCTGGTTCATCTAATTTACAAATTTCATCCACACTATTTTGAAATTCAAATAAGCCTAGCGAAATTATTTGTTGTGTATTCTAAAAGAACTTTCCTTCCAAATCTATTTTAGTTGAAAACCGGAATATTGATTAAAAGATAAAAGGTTCACAGCTAGTTTGGAATCAAAACAACTTAAGAAAGAAACGTAAGCTTGACATTTTTTTAATAAGCGTTCAGATCCACAATATTTGAAGATAGCACAGAAAAGCTGAAATATAGCTTACTCGAGAACTTTTTGTCCTCAGAGTATACACTTCAGATAATGACTAGGGGCTAGAATGTCCGGATGTGGATCGAAAGTAACGTGAAAGAAAGAACGGCGTGTTTGGCTCCTTGCTCTTAACCATTCGGCGATCACTAACCTCTCGTGTACGCCTTGGCAAGCACGGTCATCTTTTCATTTCGGTGATTTGGGATCTGTCTACGTGCAAACAAAAGATCCCGACTTGTGTAGACCGAAAGAGTTTGCTCTCACTCTAAGACTCTTCAGCAAGGTGAGAGGTAAGTGGCGGTCGATTGGTCAAAAACAAGGCACCAATCAAACTTGCTATCTTCCTTTTGCGTTACTTTTGAGCTGCAACTGGGTTTGGATTTCTGCTACCACTTCAGTCATTATCGAAGTTTATACCCTGGAAAATTTGACCAAAAGTATCAAATATGAAAGTTTTCTACATCCTTACATTCATTGATTCTTTTCTGTCATTCAGTAATTTCTGGCAAGAAGCATTTCAAATTGAATTATAGGTATACACTGGTTTACTTCCTCTTTGTTTATGCTAAATAAGCTGACGAAATTGGTCTTCGAGTTGCTAGCTATAAGCAGTGGGTCTATCTGTGGCGGTCAACCGGTTAGAGGCGGGTCCATATTACAATTAACATATAATCAATTAACAGCACGTTTAGAAAACTGATACCCAACTTATGTTAGAAGCAGCAATAAGCTACTACAAAAATGATGAGAACAAAAAAGGATTTTAATCGTTTTGCCTCAATTATGAGTACAGCTTGACATGCAAATGACGCTGCTTGAGAAATCTAAGACTTCCAAAACCAGAGACGCAAAATACAGTCACAAATGACAATTCTATTCTTGGCACTTAATCGTTCTAATGACTGACTCTAGAAGAACAGTTTATCAATTGAAGTATTAAAGGAACGACCAAGCTTGATAAAATAACTCCGAATGCGCATTCAAAAACTTGTTAAAAGAAATGTATTTCAGCTTTTCTTGAATATGTCGATCTCCGTGGATAGTCTATAAGAGATTTTATTCCGTGGCCGAAGTCTCATCATTCTGAATGATTTATTGGCGAATAAATCTCACTTTACTTTAGAGATATCTAGGGTCATATACACATTTTTGTTTAGCAACGTGATCATAAATACTTGAACGTTTGGCGTTTATGTTTGCAGAAATTGAACCTTATCTTTCGTTAAAGGTTTAGGCTGCATTGAGGCAGAGGATTTATCGGCATGGAGCTGCTAGCATGAGACGATTTTTTTCATGATTTCGTTTTAATCATGTTTTATGATAAATGCCACATGAGCAAAGATGGTTCTTGCCCCATAAAGCACTGCAATTAAGACTTATGTACCAGACGAAAACAACATCCATTAGCAAAATTTGTGTCTGCCACTGGCCATATCTCAGGCAATTTGCGGCAGTTTCAAATTACATCACAGAATTGGAGACATTTTGCCGTTTTCTTTCTCCGCGTTTTGGAAGATTAAAAAAAAATTGCGAAAAAGAAATGTCGTTTTAGGTTTGCCATTCTATTTGCAATCTAACCGCTTGTCCTAATATTCCCACATTGCCATTAAGCTGGTCAAGAATTTCGTTTTTCATATCTGATACATTTGTAATAGTTGCAACGGGTTTTTTTCTAAATTATGAAATTTTCAAAGAGTTGCCCCGCAGTTGTTTTTGAAGATTCAGGGTTTAGTTTCTTTTAATTATAATCTAAATCTTGAAAGAGCAAAAATGCAAGATTTCAGCATCAAATAATCAATCATAGCATATACTTTAATTGGAATACAATGTCTGCATGGTGTTTATTACTAAGAAATAAATGTACTTCTCTGCTGGATCTAAGTTCGAAGAAGGCACGCTCTCTTCCTTACAGATGCGTCAATAAGTCTCTCTCATAAATCATCTGCCTTCCAGAAACAGCACTTCAAACCGACAAGCATAATCAAAACTTTCCTGTTTAACTTGACTTTACAAAACTAAGCTTAAATTTGACGTGTTTTGGTTTCATTTTTGGCTTTACTAATCCAAACCTGCCTAATTGCCAACAAAACTTAATTCAGCTGCACCTGCCAGTAACGTGGAGACTTTCTCGCTTTCTAATGTTTTACTGTACATGGCATTGATTTTCTCTTGTTTAAGAGCTGGTTGAATTACTGCTATTAGACACTTTGAGGTGTGGAATCTTTCACATCGCCAATATTCCAAGTTGAAGTACATAAGTAATTGATAGGAGGGATATCACTCAGTCGCATCGAGATCACATCTCACTAGCTATAATGTTGTTCTATTATCATCATTATTATGATAATATCTTATTGCTGCTAACAGTTGCTTCGATCAACTCACTAGCCAGCCATTGCTTAAGATATGAACATGCCTTCTTTCGAGGATTATCACAAGACAGAGTGAGGTAACATTCTGAGAATAAATTCAAAAGCCACAATGTAGACAATACTGAAGAGCATGAAAGCTGGCTATCTTTGTTATAAACGCAGCTCAAAAGTGAACATGAAGATAGTGGCAAAATGATCTTCTACTGTTCTCAAAATTTTAATAACACATGATTATTAAAAGGAGATGTACAGATGCAAAGATGTGTCTTATTCACAGAGAATGTTGATTGTTAACATCATCTGTTTTATTTTTCTTCATGAAAGGGAAAAATTGTATACAGCATTTACTGCTTTTCCTGAAAGCACCTCTTCAGTGATGAGCCGAAATGGTTGTGGGAACCACATCCAAAAGTTTTCTTTCCGGGGCAAGCTCGAGCCCATAGGCGACCGTCTAGTTTGCATTTGCGTAGAATTGACCCTGTGTTTGAGACAGTAGTTGATTTGATTTTTGCTTTGTGGATCTCTGTGAAGAAGACGGTCCTCTCCGTCTTTCCTATGCAGAGGTTCATAAAAACAAACCAAAACAACGCCTGCAGCTTCAAGCAAAAAATAGACTTGGAGCAGGTCTAGCACCTGCGTTGTGAAGAATTCTTGAATTATAAGCCAGAAATAATTTGAATAAAAATGTGAACGCAATGTAAAGGGATCTTTTGTTTACGAGTTTCCTCTAAAATTCAACAGAATTATTACTGTAATCCCTTTACCCCTATATAGGTTGTAGTTGTAATGTTACGTTTAATAAATGCCTTATTGAAATTTGTTGCACAACAGTGAAGCCCGGAAACTAAACTGAACAACATTAATAGGAGTGTTAGAGCGAGTGCTAGTGACCATTAAATTACAATTTCAAACATTAATAAAGACACTACTAAGTAGAGGTCGGCATTAAACGTTGCAGTGTCGATTAAATTTGATCAGTCGTAAAACTACGAGAAATAAAAGAAAGCTGGTTGCTTAATCATTTCTATTAGAATTTACAGATTTGGAAAATGTATGGCTAAGACTAAGAAAAATTATACTTGTCTAAATGAAAAAAGACAGCAAAGTGGTAGTAGATTTGGTGTGTCCTGTATACAAAGCAAAAGGTTTGGGTGTGATTACCAAATAGAGCTGTAGAGATTTCTCAGAAAAGAGAGAATTAGAAAGGAAGAAGAATGTCTCCTGATATTTGATAATCAAATAGAATACTAAGAGTCGTGTTTGTGATCAAGGTAAAGGAAATTCTAAAGGCGTTGGTATCTCAAGAAAAAACTTGTGTAGTCTAGTAAAGTTTTGAACAGAAAATTAATGTAGTTTAAGAGCTCATAAGAGTTTTATAGGTAATTTGCATAAAAAGGAGACATTGAACGATCATTTCGGCAACTCTCGCAAAGAATTAATCAGTCATATATGAGTAACCATTAAAATGGCTTTGAAAAAAGCAGAAATTTCACATTAAAGTTTTTAAGTAGTATGTTATGAAATGCTTGCTTTTTTCAAAGCCACTTTGAAGCTCTGTACCGACAAAAAATTGTTCATAGGTGACCATGTTTAATGCATGATTGTTTAAAATTTTGGAATTGTAAAGTTCTTCCTATTTGTAATCTGATTCCTAAAAAGAGTCAGCCAGATTGGCTAAGACTCTCATGTTTGAAATCATCAATTTAAGAAAAACTTTTATTTACAAATAAACGGAAGATTCAGTACAAAATACCACTGAATATATGAAAAGAATCTTTAATTTTGCATGTGCTTACTTTTTCGAATGACAGGCGCAATACAATAGCATAGGCTACGTATTTGAAAATGCAGGGGGTTGGGGGGCCAAGGCTAGCAAAAGTAGGGAGGCAAGGCTTTCTTAATGCAAGAGACAGTCATAAAGAAAGGTGACTGATGCAATGCAATGAAGTGGCCATAGGAAGGGGACATGGCAGGGTGATTGCCTTCATTTTTCGACTGTGTACGATTCATCATCAATATTTGCATGCCAGCATTGCCAAGCATACTTTCGAGAGACTAGAGTGCAAAATCGAAGAAACTTACAGATAATCCTCGCAAACAAGGACTATCTGCTACTTCCTCATTTTCTCACAGCTAAGGCGAGGTAATGATTTGGAAATTGCGCTGTCAATCGGTTCCATTCTCAGGCCAATTATCAAAACCTCCAGGAAAAGTCATTCAAGAAGTGGCTTCATAGTCTTTCCTATTACACGTGTATTTTTTCTACCGTAAACTTAAGCACGAAGTTGATTGTAAAACTGATCAAAGAAGGCGAGTTAAAGCCATCCCACAAATGTATCATTTAATATGCATGGGCCTAATAGTTTAATACACCGTTTATTATTAAAGGAATATGAAGTTAGATCTTTATGAATATTTTGAAAGTATTCAAACAGGAAAATGAAACGAATGAGTGAAACGAGTATGGTTTTAATAACATCTTTTTCAAGTGTCACAACAAGAAAGAATGGGCTTAAGTGGGTATATGACGACTTGCATTCATACACACATGTTTTTTGCAGCTGAGTTTAAAATTTGATGAAGGTCTTGATAAATTTTGATTCGTGCTTTAAGATTTGTTAATCATTTCTTTAACGGAAATTGCTGGTTCACGGAAATCATTTCTTCAAGAGCTGGTTACCAAGGTCATGTAACATTTGAATAATGATAGCAGTTGCTTCAGATTAACAACGAATGAATTTAAGCCTTCTATGATCAGTAGATTATTTAAATGTCTGTTGATCTGCGTAATGGGATGAAGCAAACGTTTGAGGTCAATCATATGCCGTAGAATGAACTGCCCGGAAAGCTTTTAAGGACTGGAATACAGGAGCAAGGAAAAAATTAATCAATACCATATTGTGGTGTAATGTTGCTTGGTGTGTTGAGTTGAGTTGAGTTGTGTTGTGTTGTGTTGTGTTGTGTTGTGTTGTGTTGTGTTGGGTTATGTTGTGGTGTTGTGTGGTGTGGAGTGGTGTGGTGTGGTGTGGTTTGGTGTTGTGTGGTGTGGTGGTGTGGTGTGGTGTGGTGCGGTGTGGTGTGGTGCGGTATGGTGTGGTGCGGTGTTGTGTAGAATGGTTTGGTAGGGGGGTGTGGCTCTGTTTGGTGTGATGCGACGGTGTGTTGTGTTGTGTTGTGTTGTGTTGTAATGTGTTGTGTTGTGTTGTGTTGTGTTGTGTTGTGTTGTGTTGTGTTGTGTTGTGTTGTGGTGTGGTGTAGTGTGGAGTGGTGTGGTGTGGTGTTGTGTTGTGTTGTGTTGTGTTGTGGTGTGGTGTGGTGTGGTTTGGTGTTGTGTGGTGTGGTGTGGTGTGGTGTGGTGTGGCGTGGTGTGGAGTGTTGCGGAGTGGTGTGGCGTGGTGTGATGTGATGTGGTGTGGTTTTGCATCGTATGGATTGGTGTCATATTTTTTGGTGTGGTTTATTTTCGTGTTGTAGCTCTAGTACGGTTTTTTCGTTGGCAAGTTGATATGCCATTGCTTGAAACAACATTCACAAGAAAACATTTGCCTTACCATTCGGTAATTTCTGCGGATTTATGTTTGATTTCTTATTTTAGTCACTCCACACTAAAGACCAAACACGACCTAACGGAAGTAACGTTAATTTTACTTAGGCCCTGCGGTCTGGCACGAAAAGACCGGCGTTGCGTTTGTAACGGGCAATTGATATAGCCCTCTGGGAAAGAAAATTTATTATAGTTGTTTGAATTAGTCGAAGAATAGTCAGTTTTTCAAAGAGGCTCCTGAAAGATTTTTCTTGTTAAACTCACACTGCAAGCGTCAGATTCATTTCATTAGCCAAAATGACTTTAAAATAACAAGATTTCAAATTTGAACTTTATTTTCTTGTGAAAACTGAGGAAAAGGCGATTGATTTTGGTCAGCTGTATAGAAGGCTTTCTTTATTGCAAATCCCAAAGGTTCTAAAGTTACTTAAAGGCATCTGCCGTTATTTAAAAGGAGGCCAACACAAGTTTTGATGTGCTAAACTCGTTATTTTAGCAAAGTCACTCCCGACTTCATCAAGCTTAACAGCCTCAACACTTATTTACCTCTTCTTCAAACAAGAGATGGCAATAAAGTTTTTAGGACTTGGGAATTTTCCAAGTAAAATTCAGAAACATGTCACTTAAAGACAGGGAACTTTGCTTAGCCGTCCAGCAAGCTACATAACGACCATTCACCATTTAGGTCCCAGGAACATTCTCGAAAATCACGTCAGCTTTAGGCTTAGTTTGAAGGTTGAATTTCTGCCGCGTCGAATTGAAGGCACGCATTTAATCATGTCGCGTTGAATTTAAAAGCAGCGCCAGATATCTGAACGCATGCTCTTGAGGTATTGTTATTGTTTTGGCGGGCTTCTTTTTGAAATTTAATCAAAAACTGCGATCAAAGTTACAAAGGCTCATACCTAGACGAAAATGAGCTCGGCAGAAGTTTACAAAACGACGAAGCGGAATCTGAATATGGCGAAGAAGCAGGAAATAGCAGTGAAAGTAAAGGGAGTGACAGCATGCAAGGTGGAGAGCTTTTCGAGAATTCTTTTAGGTTTTGTGTCGCTGCCATTTTCTCCAACTGACTCTCTATTTTACGCATGCGCAATTGATTGGAAATAATGTAAGTTGCTGCTAATATCTGGAACACACCTTCGGTTAATTTGATTCGACGCGACAGACAAGCGGCCTTTAAAGCCAGTCGCACTACTGCCGTTTTATGCGACAAGCCTGATGAATTACTGTTGCATTTTATTATTTAATGCGGCAATGGATTCAAGGTCGCGTTTGTGTCGCATTCAATTGTTACACTTAGTTTTTTAACCATTTTCATTTAATTCAACACGGCAGAAAACCGACCTTTAAACTAGGCCTTAGAACCAGTATTCGCGTTACTGGAAGCGTGAAAAATGCACAGTCATCATAATTATTCAAATCTGATTACACCATAACGCCTGGTTTCCACTGGGCGATTATCGCGATAAAGGCGACAACTTCAACTGACTTTCTGCTTTTATCGCTATAATCGCCCAGTTGAAACCAGGCTTAAGAAAGATCTTGCAAAACTGAGTGAAAAAGAAAAAAAAATCAATGTAATCTGAACTATATGCGAAAAGTTATTTATGTTGAAGGTTAAGTGATAGTGCAGTCGTTTAGAACTTGAAGTTTGAAAGTTACGAAACAAGCATGAACTTTGCTACAAGAACACAAGTCGATATGCTAAATATGATGGTATGTATATTAAGCTTAGAAAACTCCCTAAAAGCTTTCTCTGGGCTCGGGTACAAAAGTTGTATGGACAGAAGTTTCAAGTATCCAACATTCAGTCTACTTGCAATGATAATTTCTGGTTGATCTATTGAGAAAATCTGCAGCTGCATTAAATAACTAAAAGTTTATCTACAAATTCAAGCTGCCTGATTTACTTATTCCCAACCACGCTCATACTCTCCTAATCTATAAAATTCCCACGTTGAATTATCTTAAGCTACCAATCATTTCATTTGCTGAGGCGAACGACAGAAAACCGCAGTCAGTAAAACTTCCCGCCGGTTACAAGGTAGAGTTTTTTTCATAGCAGCTTGCAGTCTTTTATTTACAATGAGATCAAGATGGAAAACAAATGATCTTACGAACCTAACTTTCTCATTAAAATTGTACCAGTAACAGAAGTCGCATCCTCCACATTATTAAAACACCTCCAAATTCATTGTAAAGTCAAACGCAAAACAAGAGTAGTCACTATATTAAAATTTTATTCTTCACAACTTGCACCATTCTGCACTCTGCCATATCAACATCGCTTTTAAGACCCCGCCTACCAGAGAGAATCTGGCTCTATTTGTTACCAGTTTTGAGGTACCATAATGAAACATGTTCTAAAGCTTTAACCAAATTCCTTCTGGTCAAAAGTGGAGCAAATAGGACTTTACTTTCATCTCTGTCACCATTTAACAAGTGTAATGAGGTGGGTTCTGGTCAGGCCTATTTTAGTAGGGATATTTTATTTTATCATTCTGAAAAAAGCAAAATTTCAATACATCTTTGGATGCGACTTCAAAAATATACGGTAGGAACGTTGAACAAATGCTCGCGTCTAAAAGGTGAAGCAAGAAAGATTCTTGTTTGGCCTTAACATAGGGTTTCAGTCGGCGGTTCCCTATAAATCGATAGGTTAGGACTGAACAAAATGTTCTACATTCAGAATGTCCTACTTCTCAATTTTTTGCTGGCCGTATGCAGAACAAAAAGGGAACCAAAACGGGATTGGGATAGAAAAGCTCTCCTTCGGAGCATTCAAATGACGAAAGAGACAATTTTGCACCAGAAGCACATTGTGGACATTTCAATGGTATTATGTTTAGTGACCTTGGGGGTACTGTTTAATACCAAATTGCATTATAGGATATCTTTAGGCTTGATGTTGACTTTCTAATCTGTAGCCAGAAATATCGGGACGCGATAAAGTGATCCATGACGTTTGAACTGTGTGAAGAAGATAATAAGCCACACATGGTAAACCTCAGAATTACGGCTTAGTAAATTCATGCATGCACTTAAAATCAGCATTTTTGTAACATTGTGTATTTAGAAGGCATTATTCACCTGCTAGAACTTGTCACTGGCAGGTAGGATGCTAACGGGTCCATGCTCTTAAATAATCCTCGCGACCATAGGGTATTCAGATCCTCCCGGTTGGAAGATAACAAGACCTGTAAGCAGCATTCATAAAAAATGAAAGACAAGCTGTGTCAAGTTTCACTTTTCAAAAATTTGTAGGTTGGCTTTGAGTGCAATTTAACGTCCGCACCCTTTTAATTGTGTTAACCAGAGCTGTGATCCCTTAGTCCAACAACCACGCTCAGAAGGAACCTTGCTATTACCGAGCGAGTGACGATTTCAAATTACGTTAACAATTCACAAAGTGAACATCCAACCAAGTTAATCATCAGCTCTTTCAGGGCATTATGCAGACGTTCTACATAGGCTAGTGAACCATGGGTCTATCGCATTTACTCAACTATAACCCACCTTTATTTATAGCCACTTCGGTTATAAGTCACAGTAAATGGGGTTCTTAAAAAACGTAAGCCGTCCTTGGTTATAAGCAGCACCAACAAAGAAATGCAGAGAAATACTTTGTCTAAAAGACGGACCAAAAACTGATAAAAAGCTGATTATGTGCATAAACCAAAAAATTGACGTTAGAAGTTCAACCCACAACAAATCTCCCAGATGACAGAGCATCAATATCGTCCTCAATATCAATCAATATCAAAATCAATTTGAGCTGCGGCCAATAATCGAATATACACGGTATATCATCAGATGGAACACTATTTTGAAGCATTTTAAAGAAAGAGGAACTCTTTTGAACATACATAATCGAGAAGGAAAACAATATAAACGGTAACCTAAGGGAAAGCCATATGTAGAACCTTAGGTTATAATCAAACCCTGGCAGTATTCATCTTGGTGACTAGCAAAAAGCCAGCAAACTAGCACAAAGTTAAACATCTTTAGTCTCTATTTTCTTTTTTCTCCAAATTTGCTTTTTGAAACGAGTGAAACTGAGTGTAAATACAACACTGTAAGAGTACATGTTTGAACATAGAAATGGCAGCTGCTTTTTGCTAAAATCTTTCTACCAAAAGATAAATAAGTCCTTACACGATTGATCCTTACAAGAAAAATTTGAAAGTTCATTGAAAATATTTCTGAAAATTCGGAGTAAGTCACTATGTGCAATTGCACGAATTTTTAACTAGTCAATAAAAGTAGCTTCCACGCTATGCTCAGTAATCATTGTACAGTTAAATACATATCAAGACAATTGAAAAGGTGTTTTTGTGAAAATTTTGCAAAAGAGCATTAGGTTTTGGCAACAAAGTCGACTATTTGTAGCGACGATTTTGAAGAGTCAATAAGTCGAAGCTCTAAGCATCACCTATGCAGAATCGAATACTTGTTAGCCACCTTCGGAGTTACACCTCGTTTTTCTAGAACATGGCTAATTTTCCATGACTGAAACGATTTCTTACGTATTTTACAACAGGTGAATTGAAAAGATCTATACAGCAAATGAAAGAAATTTTCAAAAAAAGGTATGGGATATAAGTGCCTTTAACCTTTTTGTTTATTATTTCTGAATTATTTTTAATTTATACATCTAACTGCTGTTCTCATGCTTTCAACTTTACGATTGCATTATGAAAAACATATTATTTGAGGTTACCTGTCATCTATCTGGGATCAAAATATTCTAAATTCATAGAGTTTGTTAAATATGACATCACATTTTTTTTATTCGAAAGGTTTTCATGAGAACTGATTATTTTTTAACTCAAAGGGATAAAAGAAATGAAAAATGAAGCTAAATTTCTTCTAAGATTTTGCCAAAAAACATGCAAAGAAAGGTGATGACGAATATCAAGAGTTAACAGTAACATTATAGTTGAAATTAACCTTTTAAAAGTTACGGACAAATGAAGTGATGTCATAGAGGGACTATAATGCAGTAAACACTTCTAGTTTTATGAAAATCTTTGTAAAGTTTTGCTAAAATAATCTATTGGATTTTTTTCAAGAAAAAAAGACAGAAATTTAGACAAGCATTTTTTGTCTTGGGTTTGCTCAAAAATATGGCTTGACTTTTTTGCCTCGTTTGATATCTCGAGACTTCGCCTCGAAATTTTTGTCATTTCAACAAGAACACACAGATTACATATATATTTACCAGATATATCATGGGGTTTTTCTATACTCCCAGCTATATTACTGGCTAGTTGCATTATCAATATCTGATTGATTCCTCAAATTACTGTTTTACAGTCTTTCTTTCTTTTGACCAGAAAACTTATCAACATCAGCAATGCTATAGATCTAAAACTGACTATATTGCTCATGGAAATTATATATCAATTTTGAATTTAGCAGAAATTTGGAAAGATATTTGAACTTCAAATGATATTTTGAGCAATATGTCTTGCGTCCAAAAACGAGGTACAGTTTGAATAATTTTTAACTGATGTAGGAGTGCGATTACAAAATGCAAGTTACAAAATTACGTTAAAACAAAAATAACAGTTACCTTTAACTCCAATTTTTTTGCATCATCTATGTTTCCATACTTTCACAACTTGGACTCAATCAGAGAAATGCTTCTGAAACAAAAACAACAAACGCATTACCGATAAACATTGAGATATACAAAAATAAATTTTGAGAAAACATGAACAAAATGGAGCTTATCACACTAACATTCGAACAAAATTGTAATAATTCCAACAGGTATTTTTGGCAAATCTACTTACATTCGCAACACACTCCTATTACAATGGCAAACAATATCAGGTCATGCCGCAGACTTCAATCAATCAAAATGCAAGAAGCTTGTACAATGTAATCATCAATGAAGAAGTCGAACTTCAGAAACTCCGACTCTGTTTTCAAATTCATTTATATACAACGAGCTGGAATGTGATCCGCAGTATTAGCGCGGGTAATCGTTAGGACAGGTGTACTGGACCACTGTATGTGCTTCTTTCTAGGTCAAATAGTCGATCTTAAACAGGATAAAATACTAACACAAAAAACATTGTTATAGGCTCCTGTTCCTTAAGGTCATATTCAGGTCGAACAGACGCTAAAAGTTATATTCATAGGCTGCACCAGCTACTAGGCTACGGAAGGGTGGAGAGAAAATTGAAAATTTTTAGACTAAGTGCTTAAACTGTCAGAAAACGACTTTGTACCGCAGGAAACGCCATTGAGAACAGTCATGTCTGTCTTTGGCTAAATAAGGCAGTTTCGGAATCAAAGAACTTTACACAGAGAAAACCTGGCAAAAAAGTACCCCTCCACTTCCCCAACACTCTCTCATAAAATTAAGCGAACATCGAGGAAAATAATTCGTCTATTTGCTCTGTAAAATAAATGTTATAGGATCCATTCTGAGTTACTCTAATGAAAGGACCCTTGCTGGAGATTTGCAATTGCCGAAGAATGATATAAGAGTGGTTTTCCAAAAAGAAACTTCATGCAACGATTGAAAAGGGTGGGAACGTTCTTTTTTGGTAGAAGTGGTATAAAATGCAACAAGTCGAGGTCTTAACAGGAGTCCTACATCTTAACAGGAGGAGGAGGGGGGGGGGGGGGGTGGAGTAGAGAATCTTAACATGTTAACATAGCACACAAATTGTATCACGAGAAAGGCCCAGACACCATGAAGGACACGATAGAACGTTCTAAATCAGAATCAATGAATCTCAGGGATAATATAAAAGTCGTCTTGAACAGACCTAAAACTGCATGTGGACGAAGATCATTCAAACACAGAGCAGGCGCAATATGGAACAGACTATCCATTGAAGTGAAAAGCATTGAGAACTATGGGAATTTGGAAAAAGAGTTATCAACAATATGTAATACTTTAGACTCGAATTGGAATTGGAATTTCACCTTCATGGAACTGAAATCATTTGGAATTTCATCTTTAGTTTCTTTTACTCAATCTGACTTAAGATTTTTTTAAAAAACATAGTGCAACGTGTTGATTTATTAATATTTTTTGCCACATTGATCTCAGACGTTTAAGTTTTTAGCACCAGCTACATCAGCTACATGCTGCCAATTAGCAAACCCTGCATATCAAATAAAATTATGTATATATGTATGTATGTATGTATATGTATGTATGTAGGATGAGATTTAAGCTTTGCTTATTAGAAATTCATAATTTACGAGACAATTGGAAATTCATTATTTAACGAAAGAATAAGAAAATATTTATGTGATACTGTGGCTTAATTCCCAGCCAACATGATACTCGATATATCAAGTTTCTGGAAAACAATCACCTTGATGTATAGGGATTTCATAGACTGGAGCTATGAAATAGTAACAGACAGCATAGGCCAGTACCGTGTAATAAGCCTTGGCTGTAGCCAAGGAGGAAAATATAGAAGCTACAATCACTGCCAAAAGTCTTGGAACACTAACGTCAGTTTTCAAAGGCAGATTCATCCCCCTCTCCCCCTAGGAACAATGTTGATTTACTATAAAAAAAGGAAGGGGTTGTGGAGTACGCTTTTTGGTGTGCCTTGTATGCTTGTATGATATTTTTCTATACTTTCAACATTGTTTTGGGGGAAAGGGGGACGGAAGTAGTTGTATTCGGGAAAACAAATGAAAAATAGAAAAGCACAGCGCAAAGTGTAGGGTGTTCCAAGTAATTTTGGCAGTGGTTGTAGGCGATTTCAAAATGTGGAAAGCTGTTAGGATATGCATTGCGTTGTAATGACCAGCACAGCACCCCTAAAATCTTTATATCTTTAAACTCTCTCAAGTCGAAAGCAAAAATCAATTAAGTTAACACTTTTACCTTATAAATAAATTGCATCGAGCGTTTGCATTGAGCATTTGCGTCGAGAGTTAATTGAAATAATGAACAAGAGAAATCTTTTTGATCTAATGAGTGAGGAAACAGCATCTTGCAGTCAAAGAACATGTGAAAAAATGATCAAGTTGCCAGGCTGTTCTCTTTGACAAAAACTCTCTCTCGTCCATCTCCCCAGCATAAAACAGGATTCACCAAGGGGTGCCGTCCTAAAAAGTTAGAAAAGGAAGCTGTGCTGTAGGCAAACTGTCACTTTGACGCTTTTGGAATAGGATTGTATTTGTATCATAAGCTTTTGCATTTTAATATCACATTTGCTGTTCTGTTTGTTCTTGTTGAAATTTATGATGAAGCAACACATCAAAAAAGATTTAATATTTTTCTTTGATCTTGAGGCGAATTTACGCCTTGTGTTGGGCAAGAATATTTCAAAAATAATCTTAGGCTAAAAATCGAAAATTGTTAAGAATATCGAGGCTTGGCAAAAATTAGGTATTCTTATAAAAAAAGTGTGTATATAACGTCAACTCAAAATCATATCTTAGCAACATTCGCGTTTAACCAAATGTTTACAAACGTGTTGAATGAGCGTGGTCATATTGCCACAGAAATGTGGCATTGTCAACACAAAAGAGAATACCTTTTTTCACAAATTAAGATCAATATTTTTTAAAGAAAAATGCTTAAATGCCATCTGTCGAGAACGGCAGGAGAATTTCGTCAACGTAACCGCATTTGATATTTTTTTACAGGCAAAAACAAGGCTAAGAAAACTGCTGTGATGATCCGCTAAATAAAAAGTACCGAAAAACCTATCAATCAATAAAAATTTGAATATGAGATTGACTGTCAATTTAGTATCGCAAATATTCACTCTTCTCACGTCTGAATATTCTGTTTTTATAGAAAACATTTGCACACAATTGTTGGTGCCAAAGTCTGTAATTTTTATGACATGTAAGAATTTTTAATACATCACCTGCTTGAGATACCTACATTACCTTAGTTATTTTTTATTAAAATTCACAAGCTAAACAAGCAATACAAAAACAAATAAAAGTATTTAACAAGATATACATTCGAGTTTTGCAATAGAATTAATTCAAATTAACATTCGTGAGCAATTAGACAAACGGCTGCAAAAGTAAAAATCGGGGGATTGCCAAAAGAGATTAGTCATAAGCAATATAAGAGTATGCTGGGACATACTTAGAGAACCAAACCTCACCAATGGGGGTTCGAGAGAATAGTAAGAATACTTGAAGCCCTTAAAAATTTGATATGAGAACATTTTTGATAAGTGGAAAAGGATAAATTAATCGGCAGACATAAAAGCAGTTTTGTCGATAACAAAGACTCTTTGATAAAAATTGGTATGAAAAAATATGCATTCTAATTAATGACTGGTCTTTTAAGTGAAAGAGCCTAGATCTGATGCACATATGTTTTTTTCTCACTATTCCACACAGACACGTTTACGTTTAGGGAAGTCAGCGGCTATCCGAAACATAGGACAAGAAGTTCGCCGAAGTTTCTGTTGGTTTCACGATCAAATTTTCAAGGGAAATCCCACTCTCTTAGAATTTGATGGTGGATTTGCCTCTATGGTTGCACTTGATAATGGATCTGATGAAATAATGTCCTGATGAATGTGTCGCAATCTGGTGGTGAATGTGATGTGACATATTAAATTAAGTCTAAGTATAGTAACATGGCATGGATAGGGGGTTCGGAGATATATTCTGTCTAAACATTTCTAAACTACAAACTTAGTGAACACAAACAATCTCGTGCGAAAGAATCTTCAAATATGGTGGTTCGGGTTAAGAATCTGCGATTGAGATTTTTTTCCAGACAGGCTGGTCTCTCTTTAGATATTCCTCGTTTAAAAGGCCTGATAAGCTTTACCATCCACTAACAACATCATCAATATATAAAGAATCCTATTGGAATTTGTCGAGATACTTTCGAGAATCAATCATAAAACTTAGCTACACCCACCTATGCTGATTATTAACAGCTATAAACGTTGCTGTAGTCACAATGTGCAGCTTAAATGCGGTCTCTTGTTAATATGGATTCAACATAATTCTAAACTCGGATTTGAAGAAAAATCGAGTAAAACGCAAGGAAGAGCAGTAGTAAACATGTGCTAAAACAAAAAAAGCATTATGTAACTGCTCGGGACACTAAATGTAAGTTAATTAGCTACAAATATTTTGATAAGATTTTCTTCGATTTTAAGCTAGACGACTTTTGAATTTAGGCATATTGAGAATCTACAAAATTGGAAGTATTATTGGGGTCAGAAATTTATAACCTAGTCAAAGAAAATAGCAACTTCATCTATCATCGTTTTTATCACCTTTATAATCATAATCAGTGTCGGTTCTTGAACTGAGTCCATTTTCGCCATCGTTCAAGAACAATTGTTCATAGCATATTGATAGGAGTAGAGGTTTATGAGTTCTAAAAGATTCTGGTTGGACTAGATCTGGTAGTGATGAACTATTATTAGATGTAGGAAAGACCAAATTAGTTACGGCTGGTGATCGTGCTTTTACAAATGTTGCCCCTTCCCTCTGAAACAGACTTCCCTAAGCATGCAACACTTTAGAAACTTTTAAAACCTATTTGAAGACACATTTTTTCAGAAAGTATTTTATTGAATAAATTGCTTTAACTTAGATTTTAATAAAAACCTTTTAAACTTTTACCCCTTTGATAACATACATTTTAAATTAGACTTAATATTTTCAATTGTAACGCGCTATTATTATTCTAATTAACATGGCCCACGCCACCGGGGGGCCGAAAGGGCCGGAAAGGCCGGAGGGGCCATGCCCCCTTTTTTGCGAAGCAAGTAGTTTTAAAGCTGTAATAAAAGGGGAAAAGCCCCGGCCCCATACTTTTGTTAGCCTTGCCCCCCCCTTTACAATTGTGACGTAAACGTACGTACGTAGGCCCTGTGGAAACAATATTCTTGAAAACTGATGCCAAGTTCTTTGTGAAATGTTTGAATAGTTTATTGATCAACAGGTTTTCGTATAACAACTAAAATATAGAAATTGTTACGATTAAAACCTGTTAATGGCGCAGACTGTTATCTTTTTTTCAGCTATCGCATGCTTCGATATACTTGATGATTGTAGCAAGAAGCATACTCCAAAAAAAAGAAGTTAAAACGTGGACTTGCAAGTAAATTTAATTTATCATACCTTTTACGATATTAATTTGTTTTGAGCCAACATTTTCAATGATCTCGAGCCAACTTTTTCAATGATCTCGAGGTGTTCAATGTATCATCATACATACTTTAATTCTGTTCTAGTTGACTTCAAATGTAAGATATCACACTGCAAACGTATGTCATTTACAGACGCCATATGACTCATTTTGGTTTCAAATTGCCAACGAGGTAATTTTGCAATTTCAAAAAATGCTATAAGTATATATCCAATCGCTAAATACTGACATGATCTATTTACTATGGTGCGGAGAAGGAAAAAAGAAAATATGCGATAAAATTTGGACTTACTTTCCAGGCGAGAGATGATGTTTTGAAGAATCAAAAACAGTAGTTCCGTTGGCTGTGTGTCGATCTTAATTTTCTGAATGTGCGCTTTTCAATTCAGACACCAGGCGTGAGTTACCAGAACGATAAACCTACAACAAAATAGGTCTAGCAATTGATTTGCAATCAAACCTAGCAACGTCTTTGAGAATTTTCAATATAATTGGCAAATTTCATTCCTGGCCTCTGAAATCACTATTTAAGAAGCAACTTGGGAACAGTCGATCGAATCATTGTTTGTAAGAGGAACAATGGAGGGTAAACAGCACCAGCTTTATGGCTGACAACGTTTGTCTTCAAAGCTTTTGGATAATTCTCTATAATGACAGCTTGGAAAATAGAAAAAACACTTTGACAGAAGACTCTGAGGTCAACGAAACATCTTATTACCTTTTACAATAGAAGGCTGATCATTTCACACACCAGAGCTAAAAATCAAAATAACTGGAAAGGAAATAAGAGCCACCTTCAAATTTCAAACAATTTGTCTGTTGCCAGGCTATTGTAAACAAATGACATGAGAAGTAGCAATGTAGACTCTCGCGGGAAAATGGAAAGAATCGAGATAAAAAACGCCGCTTCCTGCAAAAATATTTAGCGTGTGTTCTTTGCAAAGAGAACCCAAATTAAGATAGTCCATAAACAAAGGCTATATGGCAAGGGTATCTGCTCTCAGGGACCGTGTAGGTGAAAGTTGGGGGGGGGCGGCACTAAAATCCACAACAATACCTGTAATGTGCTTTAAAACCATTCAAAAATCATCTTGCGTTTGGTTTTTAGCAGGTTTAGCTCTCTCCCCCAACAAGTAATGCTAAAAGATGGGACAATCGGTATTTATATGACAAAACACAATTGGCTTTCTAGAGCCCAAAAACTAGCCCCAATCTTCACCCCTAATGCTTAGAAAAGAGTAATAGGATGAAGTTGGTGTTGTGCAAGTAAAAAGGTAACCATTTGGAACACTCTAAGGGCATAATTTAATTTTAGCATTGGTAAAAAAATTGGGTAAAGTAGGAAAGGCAATGGGCTCGAATTGGAAAAGCCTCATCGATTCTGTTTGTCCACCACCGTCCGGATTTTCATGATCACATAAATCATTTTATGCGGATTCTCAGTCATCGCCTAAGCGTCTATTATAAGAACAACCCTTGAAACATCAGGCTGAGATTTGCCTAAAAAATAAGTGCAACATAAGAAACAAGGCAGGTCAACAAAACACCGAGATTCAACAAAACACAAGAAATACCAGCAAATATTTAAAAAATAAAAGAATAGCAACAAAGCAGGTACAAGTGCAACATCCAAGACAGAGGCTAAAATTTTATCAAGCACGTGTTATGTCCGGACACTGCTATGAACAGGGAACTCGATTACAAGAATAATAAAAAAAATTGGAAACATTTGAGTTCGAAATTATGAGAAAAATAGGAAACGCCAGGCAGAAACTGGAGCCAAGTGTTCTTTTAAAAAACGTGTATCTGTTTCCATTAACGAAAATTATTAAGGCCCATTTTTACTGCAGCGCCATCAGAAAAAGACTCCTATCATAAGCTTGATCAAACTTGGTATTTCATCTCCCCCTAATATGTTAGCATCAATCTTTCATTCCAGTCAGATTATCATTCCATGTGGTGTCTTGAAATATCATGACAGGGATGCCTGCGACGGGGGCGAGAAGGAATGCACCGTAATTTTTCTGTTATGAGTCTCAAGTTTCCTTTGCCCCCCCCCCCACCCCCGACCCTCTAACATGTGTCGGAGCATAAACTATCGTCCAAGCTTTTGAATGATACATATATGTTCAAACCAGAATAAATGGGCAAAGAAACTTTCCTTGTAAAGCTTCCTTGCTAATTTCCATCTTTTTTCCTTACAAAAATGCCCGATTTTTTTCTTGAAAGAAAATTACATTTACAGTGGAAGCACTTCCCAATAGAAAATGTCGAGAATTTGCCGGTTCTGGTGAAAATAGCTCAGTTTAATTGATCTTCCTTGTTGCTCACAAGAGAAATTTATGCAAAATATCTTTGTTTGAAAGTGATGCTTCGTAACAGTCAAGCTAGAAAAAAATCAGCATTTTGCTAATAATGGAAGCAACAGGTTAAATTATTCATGATCCAGTGTTTTGTCATCGAAATATTTCTGATCAATTCTTTAAATGTAAATATCAGAAAATGAATATATTCAATTCAAACTTTCTACCCGCCCAACAGAAAGAAAAAACACTCTTTGGCATGATACCCATAACGATACTCACAACGTACCTGCTCTCTATGACAAGCGGGATGCAATTAGAAAGAAATAGATACCAAAGGTAAGTTTAGCAATCGTGGTTATCTAAGCAATTTGAAGTCGGGGAGACAAAGGGGCACTATATTTCAGAAAAGGAGGAAATTCCAAAATTAAAGGGAAACATACCCCCGTTGCCCACAGTTCGGACGTTCCTAGTTTAAAGCAAGACACTGAACGACAAAAATAAAAAAGTAGACGCTGAAGTAAAAAAATCAATAAACTAAAATCAGAAAGCCTAAAACTAATAAAAAGGGGCTTTTTAAACCAAATAACAGACAATGACAAATTTACTAAATAATCGACTGGAAAGCTATTTGAAAATATTCTTTCACAGCTGAAGCCTTCTGACTCCTAGAGATAAATGCTATTGCTTTATAGTAATCTTAATGAAGGCAGGGAAATCCCCAAAAATCTTTTAATGCTTTTGTTTTCTTCTGTCATTTTAGTTTTAGCACAGATGGTTGAATCTTTCTTATTATATTTTACCATTTCTAGCATGCACTGCTTACTTATATATAGAGTACATTGAAACGAACATACATGGCTTGAAAAGTATATATAAGAACACGAGCCTCAATTCGTGAAAAGTTAAAATACAAATAAAGAACTAGCTGAGGCTGAGGTACCTTAAAATTCAGTTGTGAATGAAGTGGCCTTTATTTTTACGATTTAAACTTAAAAAACTTCGGTTACCCAGTTTGCTAGATTGTTATGCAAAAATCCCTGTCTATCTAGGAAAGAGATGGAAAGGGCCGAAGAGTGAAAATGCGAACTGTGAATCACGCAAGAAATAAGAGATGCCTAGTTGAGGTGTTTAAATGCCCAAATGGACTGAAAAAGAATGCTTGAAGGCTATATCAAGAAAACTCTAAACTAGAAGTTAATCTGCGGGAATAACATCACTCTTTTGCTTGATGCCTGATGGTAAAGTTATTTGCCGGATGGTAATGCAGCAACTAATAGTTAAAAGAAAGGGGAAAAATGATAGCTAATTTAAAGAGATTGCAACAACTTGACTTAATCTTATTTCTAAATTTGTACTTTCTAGATTTCTAAACTTGAAATTGTAATCTGACATTTTGTGCAATTTGACCAAGTATGTACAAGGGACATCTTCTATGCAGCGCCCGTTATTAAGCGAGTTCCTTTTAGTTGAGCCCCTCTTTTTATTATACATTTACTAGACCACCCAGGGATTGGGGAGGGGGGTTGATCAGAAAATTTAGGTTTTTCACTTCAGAAGATGTACAAAGTCAACAAAAGTCACTTTTGAATTGATTTATCATACTTTCCAAGCCTTATTATCTATTATCAATTCAGGCACTCAAAGCTTTGCTAAACATTTCAAGCCTTGGATATATTTTTTGGCGAAAAATAACACAAAGTGCGTCATCGATGTCATTTTTCTCGTGCTACAGACATGCAGATAATAGCTACAGTTTTGTAAGAATTCACTCGTACCGAGGAGGTTGCCGGAAGGCAGCGAAAATTCTAAGAACAAATTATGACAGTGTATTTTTTTTAATATGGGTTTTAAACATAAAATAAGGTATTCAAACTCAAACTTAAACTATTTTTCAGCATAAAAATAGCTACTTAAAATGTAAATATATCAAATTATTTAAGACTTTAGGCTGATGGACACATGAAAAGAACTTAAAGGCAAGCTATTGAGCCATGTGGCCAGTCTTATGTGTTTTACATTACAATTTCAAGTTTGAATAAAAACAGTAAGAAATAAATCATAGAAACTATAATAATATATAAATAATAATGATGATCATGGATAATACTGAATGCAATTATAGAACAATCAAGTTAACAGTTCTAAAAGTTGTCCAGGAGAAAGTGTTTCATCTGATTCATAAAATGATGTTTGATATGCATCTCTTTTAATTCTATAGGGAGAGAGTTCCATAATTTGATACCATCGAAAATAAGAAAGTTTTTTTTAAAGTTCATAGAGATGGATGGAAGAGAAAATCCTTCAGAATAAGACTCTCTTATATTTTACTTATGAACATATTTTGTTTTTAAAAGCTCGCCTTTGATAGAAGTTCCAGAATATTTCTTTTTTTCTGTCTCTAGCCAATTTGAAAAGTGGTTGTCCGCAAGGTCTCCGAAGAAGGGGGCGTGGGGGCCATGGTCTCCCCGCTTTTTTGCTAAACAATAGAGCCTTTTTCAAGATCTTTTGTTATGGGTGTTAAATGTTCCCTTAATGACCAGTCACTTTCCAACCTGAGTCGGAGCCCACGGTCCCCCTCTTGTTCTGCATTCAGAAGGAAACAAGCATTGTTTAGATTTTTCAATAGACAACAAAATACAATAGTTAGCATAATAGAAGCTGCAGAAAACACCTGAAATATACGTTTCTATTTGGAAAGCCAATGCTAGCATGTGGCCGTTTTGTAGGCCACCTTCCCCCATCATGACTGTTTTATCAAAACCCTTGCCCGTCAAAACTTGATTTAACCAAACAGAAAAATGTGAACAATTTTTTTTGCGGTACAGAATTTGAAAATGGCTTTGAAAAAAGCAAACATTTTACAACATACTTAAAGCTTTTTCGTCTGACACTCCTCAGAGCATAAAACGTCAGAATAGGATCCGAAAAAACACGTTTGAAAAATAACAAACAGCAAAAGTTGGCCAAATTGAAAAATCACAAAAATAGAAAGGAAACATTTTTTAGCTCGCATTTTGCACAAAAATATGTTTGAAAGAATCTTGAAGCTGCCAGAGACGAAACAAGAAACAAAGATAACATACAATTCAAACAAAAAATAGGTGATAATCATTGTGATAATAATTGCTATATTTTTTGCACTATTACTCTGCATAATACCTCCTCAAACGTAGCTGCTTTTAAATAGTTTGTTTTGTTAGCCGAATTTTGACATGAGCCGTTACACGATTCGCCACACACTATTTCAAACATGCGGCAGCCCAGGCTGAAGGCTCAAAAAAAACTGTAGCACCTAGCTGCGCCTTTTTTCTTCAAAAGCAACACACACCATGATTATCTTGGTATTAGCAAGGTTTTATCTTGGTATCATAAATACATTGTTTCAGCAGGTGCAACGAATATTCTCATCGAAAATACCCTTTTCGTATAAGCACAGTCAATTGACCAGGGTATAAGCACTTGCATCATGGTGATAGTTTCTTTTTCTAAACAGTCTGTGCACCTGCATAGAAACTAATTATGATAATTATGCAAGTCGGTCTGAGAAAGGACCTTGGAATCGTGGGGCATATCACTTGATGAAAATCTCGCACACCTTTGGTGGAAATTCGATTGTTACATCTAAAATCCCGGGATATCGTTTAACTTTCGTTAAAATGTCGATGATGTTTGAAGGAGTAAACGGCACCTCACTTGGAATCTGGGGTGCACCTGAGGCACGTGATCCCAGCTTTTAGAAAAATGCCCTTTTTTAGAAGTAGCCACTTTTAAGAGTGCTCCTTTTTTTGTGATACGGTGCCTCCTCTCCTACATATACCCCACTAACATTGAAATGATCCAGACGTTCCCTAACCTGTCAGAGTTTTAGAAGGCCTAGGGACATGTCATCAGAGAGGATGGTCTCGAAAATTGGTACTGGAGGGTAAAATTGAAGGTGTTAAAGCGAGAGTGTGGCAGAGAAAAATATTGGTTGTTAAGGTAGTTGCTCCTTTGGCTAAATATGATATTTCTTGATATGAATGAAGATAAACAAACTAATGGTTTGAAGATTTGAAGATTTCTTATTGGCACAAAATCTAAAAATCCAGGCCCTCTTTGGGTAAAATTGTGCCCTTGTGTCCATTTCCTCTAAAAAGGCATGCTAAGATGGAAAGAGGGATGTAAATTGGCAACTAGTGCTGCTTGTTACCTATATTTAGAAGTAACTGACAACATGGAGGTTTTCAAGACCACGGCGATTTATTTTAATTGCTGTTCAATTTGTTTGCAAAAATAAAGGAATTTTCGGCAGTATTAGGAGGATTACTGAAAGCACCAAAATTCGAAAATTTTCTGGTCCTTCGGCGGCAACAATGGTAGTTGCCCGTCCCGGTATACAGATTTGGCAAACTATTAGGAAAGTCCGTTGTTATCATTTTACAATGAATGTTGCGAATTATATGCCACACAGTTAGATTGACAAAATGTATTGCAGAGGTTTGTGACAACAACTTAGGAATCTCATGTAATTATTTTTTAATCAGGTAAATTTGTAGTCCACACCCCCCTCAACAAGGCTTGCCTCGTGACGGCCCTAATGATCATTTTAGCAATGTTTGAAGTTATGACGACCTTCACTGTGGAAGCCAAAAAGTGTCACCCGTAGCTACCCCAACCCCTCTTCGAAAAGCTACCAAAATCTAAGAATGCTTCTTTCGAAAATTAGAACGGGGGACTGCTTCCCTGTTTACTATCCTCAGATATTCCTCACAAAAATTGGTCATTTCGCGGTCTTTTGCAAGCGTTTCGTAACCTTTTCTGGCCAACTCTCAAAACCCCATTGCATTTTCATATTGTAAGTTGCAACACTTCGTGAAACAACAGTCATGATTACACAGCAATTTTAATTGAACGTAGTTATTCAAGCAGCAAATATTCGTTTCCGCCTAAATCCCCGAAACAAATAAAAATTTCCTGTTTCGGTTTTCAACAGTCTACCACTTACTATTGACTTTATATAATAGGCAGCAAAGAATAGCCAACTTATTGTCTTATACAAAAGATTGATATAATCGAAACTGGATTATGAGTGGTTGTTGCAACTCACGTGACTTATTTCCATAGCCACGGCTTCTATAATAGCAGTGGAGAACCCCATGGGCGTCGATTTAGAATAAGTCCATTTACAACACGACACTCACCTCACCAGCCATGGCAGGACTACCAGACGGCAGTGTATTCAAGGGCAAGAAACTTTTGAGCCACTCGGGGGATCTTGTTGATGCTGAGCAAGCTTTGGCCAACAAAACAGTTGTAGTCTGCTACTTCTCAGCACACTGGTGTCCGCCATGTCGACAATTTACTCCAATGCTGAAGATGTTCTACGAGGATTTGGAAGACTCCCCGCTTGCAATCATCTTCGTTTCTTCGGACAGAGATGAGGCATCCATGAAATCTTACTTCGCTGACCATGGTGCCTATTATGCAGTCCCATACAGTGATAATGAGCTCTCAACTGCCTTGAAGCAGAATTGTGAAGTTCAAGGAATTCCGAAGCTTGCCGTTGTCGATAAGAGTGGTAAAATGCTTAATGGCGACGGTAGATCCGATGTAGCTAAAGGAAAGCCGTCTGAGGCATTCAAGAAGTGGGAAGACATCTCAAAGGCCTAAGCTAGTTTTGCAAAAGCGATGAACTGCATTGTTGACGCACGTGCCTTCATTTCTCCGCATCAACTCCGCCTTGAACGTTTCCTATTGACAGCGTAATTATTGGTCAGAGGCGGATCCAGCGGAAAATCTGAGGGGTGCTTAAGGGCGTTGCCTTAATAGCCATAATAATGCCACACCCCACTTTTACTTACGGTTAAATGAAGGCAACACCCATCTTGATAAATTAATCTTTTTAAAATTCAGGTATTAAAGCATAACTATATAGAAAATTATCTCTTTTGTTAGAAGCCTATATGCTAGCAATGCTAGTTAAAAATAACACTGCTACTTTCGCAGTTTGTACATCACATTAATCAATGAATGACATTTTAGGTCGTTAGTCAATATTTGATTGCTCTGCAATATTCAGACGCTGGTTCATTTTTGTAGAAAGGCAGCTAAAATGTTTCAAACAAAAAAAAGCAAAAAGAATCATTGCTACGTTAACTGACAATTACTATACGAAAATTGAGTTAAATATCATTGAGTCATGGTAAAATGGATTGGGTATACCCTAAGTGCCAGAATCCGCTGAGTCGTGATTTTCATGAATGCCATGCTATTGGTTGACCTTGAACTGGTCACATGAACTCACCTCGTACTGATTGACAAAACAATTTCCATCAATAGCCAAGTTGTCAACAACGGATGCAAGTATCACATGAAACAGCAGCGATCACGCCGAATCCAAATGACCCCTATAGAGAAGGCCTATTTACCATGACTCAATGTCTTTAAATCAATACTTGTAAGAATTTGTTGATAAAAATTGATTGTTTTACTAAGTACCTTGTGTTGAAGTAGTACGTTTTTGGGGTCATCTGCATTTGGCAAGAAATGGGTATCGAATTCATTCTGGTAGTAATTACCATACCACCCCAACAACCAAAAATCCTTGGCACAATTTTTTTGGGGGTGCGCATTTTTCTCTGTAAAATTCGATATTTTTGTCGAATTAATCCAAGAAATATTCTGTTAAAACGTTTTGCATTTAAAGTCTGGTAAAGAAACTACCAACCAGAAAGGCTGAAGGTCAGAACTTCCACGGGACAGTACTTGAACCTTTGGCATTTGCAGTTCAGCGAACTCATCGATCTGTGTACCACAAGTCACGACACCATCCACCACGCTCTTATCAAAAACTTTTCTCACGATTGACTGAATACTCAAAAGCTCGTTTTCCGTTTCAATTTCTTCAATCGACTGGCAACCAATTACCGAGAACACCTGCAACAGCAACGATTTTATGTCCGCCATTGCTGCTACACGAACAGGTTTAGTCGTTTCAGTGACGGTATACACCAGTGTATAGTGAATGATTGATAGGGGTGCTCAGATGAGCCGAAATTTGGCAAACGGATTGGTTGAAGCCTTGTTTTGATTGATAGGGGTGCTCGACATTGCGGAAAAACATATCAGAGCGTGATGTGATTGGCTCAGTTGCAACTTTGACCTTAGAGGTTGATTGATAGGGGTGCTCAAGCACCCGTAAAATTGAAGTAGCTCATTGGCCGAGAGTGTGGTTTGATGGACAAGTAAAAAAATTGGTTCCAGGGCAGCTCAACATGAAATTTCTAGCCATTTATAGTTTAAAGCAGATACAGGTTATGCTAACTAACGCATGACCGTATGTCATCAGTTTACTGGAAAATGCATTTACATCATCTAAAAGGATTAAAGACGTTTTTCAGAGATTAGAGAAAATTCATTGAATGTTATATCTCCGAAAATTCTGACCGGTGCTCAGGCACCCATAGCACCCCCCTAGATCCGCCTCTGTTGGTACCTACGAAACAGAAGTTATTTTCTAAACCATTACGTAGATTTGTTACTATCAGTAAACTGAATTTACAATTTAATATTTTGCTAAGCACTCGATTTATTTGTGTCATTATTTATGCCATCTTCAACATAAATGTTTCCTAGGCCTCTATCTCTCAGGGGAAATCCCGGGCTTGCGACCATACAGAAGTAGCAGTACCGACCCAACCGGGGATAGTTTGTTTTGGTATACCTAATCATCTAATTTTTGAACATAAAAATTCGTAAAAACCTACTTTCTTGAAACTTTTGGTGCGCCTTAATAGCATTTTTTTAAAAAATTCTTAAACAAACGACGTTGGTAAACAACGTTTAAAGTGTGGTTGGTTCGAAGTTGATTATCTTTTAGTCTAAAATTGTTGACTGATTGCAACCAGTTCCTGAATATCCAAACTCAATTTTTTCAGCATCGAGTTAATACTTAAATGCTGGTAACTGTGAAAAAGGACCGAGAAACATTTATTTATGATAGGAAACATGCAAGGAAACCGGAAAAATTATAAAAAGCACGCCTCATTAAAACCGGAATATACGCCTGCCTCACGAAATTACTCCAATTGTTGAGAAAAACGACGATAAACACCTTTGCAGAAACACAACCTTGATGAAACATTTCAACACAATGTCCCTCTGAAAAACTTTGAAGATGTCCAAGGGGGTATGGGGTGTCGATCAGAAAAGGGAACTTGGGACTTGCCCCGTGTCAAATGGCATAACAAAGTAGGGTTACAAAATAAGATTAAGAGATTGGGGGAGGGCTCAGAGGGTACAGCCTCTCCTGTAAAAAGTGGTCTAAAAATCTAAGAGGTTAACCCTATCCAGACTAGGGGGGCACAAAGTGGCTTTTCTTTCATAACTTCACGAGTTTCAAAGCAAAACCCCTTCAGACCTCCTGACTTTTAGTTTTAACCTGTCTGACAATGTTCATATAAAAAGATAAAAAAATGTTTGTTAATCAGGGGGCTATGTAGGGGCGTTTTCAGAGCTAGTCAAGTCAAAAAAGTTTTCTAAAATTTTCTAAATTTTTGCTCAACCCGGCCGCCGTTATGATGACGTCATCATTAAACCACGTGACTTAAAAAAGAAACAATAGTACTAAAATGTGGAGAATAGATAAGAGTACCATCAAAACAAAGTTCATTGTCCTAGCTAGAAGGACAAAGAAATTATGGAAGTTTTATTTACAAAAAACCTTCTAGAGAGAAAAAAATAGTTGGATCACAGCTTGTGCATCCTCTGTACTAAATAGTTTCACTCATTTCCATGGCATCGTCCTGTGATTTTGAGCTCGGAGTGAGCCCCCGGGGCCAGCTTTATCTCTTCTAGGTATGTTTACTTTTGTTCACATTTCACTTTGTTTTTTGCATTTCTTTGCCATTATTTATCAACTTTCCTCCGTTGTAGTTCCTCTATGGCCTTTAAGCCTCTCTTTGGCGTTACCAAGGAGATCTGCATGATCGGGAAAAAAGGGGCCACCGAGAAATTTTTCGAAAAGCGGGTTTTTGGGTAAAAACAAATGTTTCTCGATTGCATTCACAGCAACATAAATCGCTTCGAAGAGAAAAAGAATTACCTTGCAACATACCAATTGGCGCCCTTCATTTAGCTTTCTTCAAATTTTCACTCAAAGTCTTGGAAATGTGCAGAAAAGTATAAGAGCTCCGAAGCATGCAGATCTGTATCTATCGTTCTGTCGCGTACTGAAAGAACTACAAATGAAGGGTGATAGAGAAATTTCAAATAGAGGATGTTATTCTTTGTATGCCAAACAGTATTTTTGAGTATCGTTGTAGCGGCTGTATCATTAAACAGCACAACAATGATAATCAGGGAAGTCACTATTAAGGGGCACCTTGTTTAGATCTACTACAAATTTGCCTGATTGAAAAAAGTTACCTGAAATTCTTTAGTTGCAGACACCATCCCACCGCAATACATTGTGTCGATTCACATCATCTATATGCATGAAAATATCAGAACTTCCAAACCTTAAGATCTATATACCGGATTGATGGTTTTAATCAACTTTCTGGTGTCGTTGTTTAATGTTTTAGCTTATGCAACATAATTATTTTTCAGATTGGAACATAATCTCTAAGCTTTTTCTTCCTATAATTTCTTATCATTCCGATAAATCAAAACTTCTTGCACCTTCTCAATAATTCTTTGAAATGGTGCCTAATCCGAATTTTTACCGCCAAGCCGAAAATTTTCGGCGGGTTCCTCAAAAACGCCCCGCAACTCCTACCTCGGTACGGCCATGGTATCTACTTTGTGCAAAAATCATTTAGATTTAGCATGAGATCTTGAGATGGTGTTGGACGATCGTTGTTAAGCGCATAAAAGTTTGTAAGAAAGACGAGTTGATGCTTGCAATGTGATTCTTGTTCTCTTAAAGTCCGATTTTTTTTTGCAAATTGTCCTCGTTTGCTAGCTATTTGGTTAGGGCAACTTTGGCACCCCTTTAATGTGAAAATTCATTTTGGCGCCCTTGATATTTGATGGGCAGGGGGTGGGGTGGTGGGGGTGGTGGGGTTGATGGGGGAGGAAGTGCCCTACTAGCATATAAGAAATTCACTTTAAAAAACAGTACAGTCTGCTCCAAAAATCAGTTTCTTGCGGACTTGCGGATGTTTTATCGAATAAGCTGAAAATGAAATTCCTAACTTTTCAGAAGTATTCTTAAAATTGGTCAGAGAATAGATTTCAGTTTTGCTTTTTCATCAAATATTTTTTCAGGCAAGCAAACAGCGTTAGACACTACTTGGAGAAAATCCCTAATAGTACGACCAAAACCCAACGATTCTAGAAATATATTCTTGTGATTTCATGACTTTTTACATAGGGACAATTCAGGGACCGCGGAAGCAAGGGGGCTCAGGGGGGCTTTAGCTACCCCAATAATTTCAAAAATGTACATAAAATCATGCAAAAAACCCTTTGATCCTGGTCTTTAGCATATTTACCTCCCCCCTCCCCTAAGCATTTTAGCCCCCACAATCTGTAAAATGCTCCGCGGTCCTTGGGGCAGTTAGAATTCTCCATATTGTCGGCAGTTTGAAATGCATCTGGAAGAGCTGTACGTAAAGATCTGTTGGAAGGTTCAAATCACGAAATTCCAAGCTCAAAGGCTTTGTTTAGTAAGGTGTTTTCGCATGGAATAAAGAAAATTCCGATGGTATAATAAAACGAAGTTCCATCTTCACAGTCATAGAATTTTCAATTTCGCAGTGAACAGCGTGACATTAATAAATCCTAGAATTGCTCCCATTGCAAAAATTAGCCGAGGGGAATTTTATTTCAGAATAATTCTTTTTAGCTTAACTGCTACAGGATCAATTTAAACGTGACCCTAATTTGCAGATAAAGCCGATAACGTGTGCTTCAGTGTGCATTGAAACAATTTGGTTACAATGTGACCTTAAAACAAAGAAAGATTTGCATCATTCATCAGATGCATTTTGCCTAGGGTCTTTTCCCTGGCCATAAAACTGCAAAAAACTTACATGCTGCTTCATTTTCAATGCTTTAAAAATTCTCACGAAATGTTCTTTTCGCTATCATAACTTTCAAAAGAAAAAGCAATACGCAGAAAGCAATTTTGAAATCTTTTGTGTCTTTCAAAGAATATATTATTGATATCAATGTTAAATAAACATCTCATTTCGTAGGGTATTGGAATCTCTGCCTGAGACAACACCAACTGTTAGGAAGGAAAGGCATTCCGCTTTCAAATGCTCAACTCAGTGGCATAACATCTTAGTTCGTTGACTAAGGACCCCCGAACTGGAGGGGCCCCCAAATTATTTCAAATTCGATGTTTCAAGATTTCGCTCAAGTTTACGTTATTTTCAAAGAGTTTAAAAGTTCTTTATCTGAAGCATTGAACTCCGTTTCCCCTAGTTAACGAGAAAAAATTATCCTTGCTAATGTGTCTGCCTTGCTCTCTACCCTTGGATGGGACCTTATTACAATCCCTAAATAGGGGTCACAGCTCAGTTTTTCCCAGGGCACCAGGTACAGGTAAAAACATCGAAAAACATTCAAGCATCAATAAGCTATACATTATTGGTCGTTTTGTAAGTTTTTTCTTCTTTTCCCTTCTTTCTTTATTTAAAGTTGGTATAATTTCTAGCTCTGCATACTCAAGCTTATTAAAACCAACTATTTTAAATTACCAACGCTAAATATAATGTAATAAAAATATAACTGATGTTGCTAACATATTCCTTGCAAAGATTACCAGTACAATTAAAACGATGTAAATTCTGGGATTTTTTTCTTGAATATTTGTAAAATAGGGGAGAACTTTATCTCGTTTGGAACTGAGTTCCATATTTGGCTACATCTGTATGATACGGTATTAAATCCATATATTAAATATATATATTTGAGTGGGTTTTCCTGTAAAAGTACATTTTTGCACGATTCAGGATGCACTGTCAGAATTTTTTCGAAAAATTGAATAGAAAACCAGTGATGAAATTGCAAAAGATTGCTAATATTCACTAACAGAAAAATTGTACAATAGTAGACTTTTTTCTCAATTAATAAATGAATTCACTCTTTATCACCAGATAGTTCATATCAATATGAGCCGGCTACTCATAATCTAGCAAAAGATCGCGCTTCATAAAGAATTGATTTGATTAACAATAATGTAGCATCCTTTTCTTAAGGGTCTAAGTTTGTAAAAGGTAGCGAATCTTTTTAACGAGCTCAGAGTCTAATCTAAATCTTGGCAAATGTCGGCAGATTTCGGCAAATGTTTTTTTACGATAACAGTACGGTTGAAGCTCTTAACGTAGGGTCCCAGGACACTTGACGGACTCATTTTAATACGATAACGTGTTTGGTAGACTAATGATTACCGACAATTTCATTAATGAACAAATTAATTTGCCATGTAATGCCGCAAACTGCAAGGTCACCCCTATGGGAGCAAAGCTCGTTTGATGGGCTGACGGTATGTGCAAACATTAGTCTTCTACGCAAGGACACACGAGCATACGCCTATGAATTTGCACTTATTGGCATGAAGCTGGTTATTTGAAGATGGAGAGAAAGCAGAGATCAAATAGCCTAGATAAGGCAGTGATTGAGAAGGGCATTATACTTGCTACCCAAAAGAACAGATTTTTGTGGAACCGTTTATCGAACGAGAAAGCAATTTATGACAGGCAGGTAACTGCTTTGAAAAAAGACTGCAAGAGCATAAAGGAGGCGAGAGCCGAGTTGAAGAAAGACTTTGAAAAAAGTGGTTACAGTCCAAAATTGAAACAAGCTAAAATGCGTCTCTCTCAACCATGCCTGAAGGTATCGGGAACAACAAGCTGTGAGAATATAATGTTGCTCAGAGAAAGAAAGTGTATGGAAAGTGCATTACGTAGAGCTAGTAGCTTTGGGCTGGATAGCGTTTGCAACAGAAGGCTGGAAGAGGCACCAGACAATCATGCAGCTTTGCCAAAAATTGACAATATGGCAGCAAATTGGAAATTGGCCGCAAGCTTTGGTGATCTAGGCAATAAATGCAGGGAATCAAAGAAAGCTGTACTTACTTATGACGAGCCTGCTTATCGAAACAGAACAAAGTTGCAAAACTTCAATCTGCGCAAAGGAAAAGCGAATTTGTATACAAATGGCTATGAAGGTGACGGAGAGGAAAATTGCGATTCAGAAGAGCAAAACCAGGATAAAAAGTTTGATAATGATGAGAAAGATAGTGCGTGCTTGATGAAAAAGTCATTTAGCAGACGAACAATGATATTGCCAACCCTGCTCAGAAGGATATCAAAAGGCAAGAATACCGAGAAGACTTGTGATGTTGTCAGCTCTGACAATGATGACACTGTACACACGGTATCAAATGTTTCCATGAAGAAACACCCTGTTCTTGGAATACGATTCACTGTACCAGATGTGAAGCAAAACAAAAGAAATGAACCCTCAGGTTACAATAGAGTAGTAGGAAGACGTAATTCTTACTTCGTGTGAACTTAAATGTACACAAAATACATCATACTATGATCTTAGTTATTCGTGGTAACGATTTAAACCTCCAATGCAAGTATATTAAGGTACTAAACAGGTATCTTTATGCTTGACATTATTAATTGCTTACCAACATTAACTATTTGTGACATCAATCTGATTCCCAGTTACATACCGTAAATCCTCGAATTAGCCCCCTGGGGGATTATTTATTTTCGATATTTTTGAATGAGGGCTTATTCGAGGGGAGCTTATACGAGGGGGGCTTATAAAGTTATTGTAGACATTAAGAAAACATTATTAAAAGACCTCGTTTATTTTAGTTTAAATTTCTTTATGAGCATTTAATTAATTACTACCAAAAGTACGAATTTGTTGTGGTAATTTAATAAAACGCCATAGGCAACCTCAGATGGCAAAAATCATCAAATTGAGGGGTCCAATTTGAGAATTTACGGTAGCAGTGGGGGCTTATTCGAGGGGGGCTTATTGACAATTTGTAGTTCTAGGGTGGGGCTTTTTCGAGGGGGGCTTTTTCGAAGGGGGGCAAATTCGAGGATTTATACATTAATACACGGTAATAAATAAACATTTTGTCTTCCCAATAAAACATTTTGATACCAAAAACATTTAGATTCAACTAAGAACGAGTTTGCAACGAAACTCTAGAGAAAGGCGCAAATATACATTACCGATGAAATTTTGTAACTTTTACGCTAACAATTATCCAGCATAAATACGAAAAGTTTATGGAAAAGCTGAAAGTTGACTTTCAAGCCCGCCGACTGGACAGTCAGCCCTTTAAACGTCACAATTAAGCTTCCTCCAAATATAAATATATGGAATATAGAACATAATTGTTTTGGAGAAAATACATCTCATCGCTTTTTGTGGAGTCGCGACCCTTCCTAGCTTAAGCTTGCTGGTCAAGTTGAGCAAACTCTTGCTGCCCAAGTAATTAAACAGAGATTCGACTGCTTTGCCGTGAAATATAATTCCATTTTTCTTCCTACGTAGAATTTCATCTTATGGATTGCCCTTAATGATAAGGATTTAAACAGCCCGTAAACAGAGTTTTTCATGTGATAAATCATAAAAACCATGCTTCCTCTCTCGACTATCACAGTATCGTGGGCGGATCAAGAGGGTTGTTGCGACCGTTGCAGTTGCAACTGTCAAATTTGTAAAGAAACAGAGGTGGCGCCAGAACTCTTCCGACAGAGGGGTTGGAGCTTCTGACAGGGGGGCTAAAATGACTTAAATAAGCAGTTTTCGTACGCTTTTTGTCAAATTTGCTCCGACAATAACCTAAAATTTCATCCGATGGGGGGGGCTAGATGCTTCCGACGGAGGGGCTGTAGCCTCCCTAGCCCTCCCCTGGCGCCACCACTGTAAAGGAATGATTTATTTCAAATTCTTGTAATTTCCACAATAATGTTTGACAATTAAGCCCCATATTTCCGGAATATTCAACTTGCAATTTTTTCCATCGGTGGCTGTTGAAGCAATGGCAGTTTCATCTTCTGCATTTGCTGCCCCCTAAAATCTATGCCCCCTAAAATCGATGTTCAATAGCAATATTCCTTGCGGGGTGGCAGAGGCAATGAGCCACTAAACAACCTCATTTCCGAAGTTCCGCGGCTTTTTCACCATCATTTCCGAATTTAAAGTCCTAGATATTGAACGCTGATCAATGACAATTGATTTTGGAGGATTTTGGAGGGGGTTGCAAAAAATGGTGTGATCAACATTGTGTTTGAATGCAAGGATTATTGATGGTTGCAAGCCGATCAAGTACTTGACCATTGCAAGCCGACCAAAAGCATCTTGACAGTTGCCAGCCAATTGAATCAGAGATACCACAGGGTACTAAGAGACTGAAAATCGTAAACATACTGGTGTCATGGCAGTTTTTCCAATTGTTTATGTTCTCTTGTTACAATTTTAAAGCCAAATGGATAATAACTCTTAGCAAATATTTACAAAGCAAAGAAGATATTTTGGATGAAAATTATTTTAAAAAATACAAATGAGAGAGGAAAATCGATGCAGTTTCGCTTTATAATCTGTAAGACAGGGCAAATCAGCAACATTTTTGCACTTTATCAATTACATGTTGAGTATTGATACGTTAAGGAAAGATACAAGGTTGAAGATTGAACGATACAATATGCTCCAATCAAATTTGCCTTGCACACTAGAAGAACCAACGTGGCTTGAAAAGTTAATATGCCTTTTCCTTATGGGCTTCTTTACAGCCCACAATACATTTCTTGTGACGAAATTAAATGTCCTACACCATATAAATTGTTCTTAATGTCTCTTACAAAGTGTTCAACAAATGTTCACTGTTTTTCACTTTAGTCTGAAAACCTATCATATTGATTTAATATTTTGCTACTGTTCAGAAAAAACAACTCTATTTTTAGTTGTTTATGATAACTTTATATATGTTTATGATAAAAAATATACCCCTGGGTAGTATCACAGTAATTAATCAGTGTGGAGTTTTATCTAGTGAAAAGATCCATTAGCAACACAATATTCTTTAACTGTTACAAACAAACGTCTCAAAGGCTAGTTAAGTTAATAGAAGGAATAGAAGATAAATTGATATTTCAGCAACACTTGCCGTCTTGTTGCTTCTAAATTCTATTTGCTGGTGTGGTTTTAGAATCTTAATGCTAATAAGCGAAATCTCAGTTATACTGAAAGAGATAAGGGAAGACTCAAGTTTCAGTCTCAGCTATTTGGCATAGATTTGACTTGAGCCATGAATCGTGCTTGCTGCTTGTTTCTGAACCAGTTTCAAATTGGATGAGGTCCTTCACATAATCATTCACGGGGGGAACATACTGTTAGAAATAAAGCACAGCTACAATGACGAACACATTTTGACCATAAAGGAATCTTGCTTAAAGAAGGAAATTAAAAAAATTGGTATTGTGGAAAACAGGGACTTGATTTGGCAAAACTGGATTTGGCAAAAAATGAGACATACCTTTCCTTTGAAACCAATGAATGACTTAAGCCGTTGAAAACCCTTTGCAGTGTTGTCAATTTTCCACAAAGCTTAGAATGTGTGGTTTAAAATTGAGTTTATAATCCAGTCTGATACCTAATAACTTCACTGTTTCTTACGATTAATTTCTTTTGACCTGAATATCTAGATTTATTACCATATTTCTATCCCGAGCTATATCTTTCTTTACAATAACTAAGGAAGTAAAACTTATCAAGACAAACAATCATTTGATTCCCAAGTTAGAGCAACACCTGATTCCTTTTCCAGTATCCTTATCAGAGCTCGTAATTTCTTTGAAAACATATTAATGTGTTATCGTCAGCATGACCTGTTTCATTAAAAAAGATTACACTGGTTGAAAAGAATAGGACCAAAAACAGAGCCTTTGGATACTCCCAATAGAATTGTCTGGTGGGAGCTAAAAGTTTAATTTATTACAATTGCTTGTTAGCGCCGTTTTAGAACTAAAATCTAGATTCCATTTTTGCACAGAAAAGGTTTAACAAGATCCTAAACAGCTTGATAAGAAAAAGTGCTATGCTTACAGAGTAAATGCCTTTTGTTGATGTTGGAATCTGGAAGGTTTTTGCAAACCTGCCCATCAAACCCATGTCTTGGTAATTTTGTTTTTTTTGGCATGTCAACTTTCAATTTTTTTCATAGATTGGTTAATGGCCAAATGGCTTGAGGAGAATTATCTCTTCTACTTGGTTGGATTTCATTTTATGGTCGTCTTTGCGATGCGACTTGCACATCGACAGCCCAAAAACAAATTGTCCAAACGGCGAGAGAAGAGAACACAACCTTCCTTCCTATGATTGAAAAAGTTTTTATTTTTCTAAAGCCTGGTTTCCATATAACTTTTATGCTTCAGCGATACGTCGACGATGCATCGCCGATGATTCTCTTCAGACTGATTTCCATATAACTTTAGGCGTCGCCGACGCATAGGCAACACTCATTTTATCATTTTTTCATTTTATCATATTTTTACACAGAAACCCTATCAGCTATTAAGTTAAAAAAAGAAAAAGTAAAGATTAATTTACATATAATGCTGGTCTTCCTAGGGATCGTGCTTCGGGAAAGGATGCTAATTTTGCAGGAATTCCTTTAATTTCTTTTTGAACGTGATAATCGTGGAGCTCATTCTTATCTGTAATGGAATCTCGTTCCACGTCTAAACCCCGGCCTCCTTCGGAGCCTATTGGCAGGTAAGTTATCAAAATGGCAGCTGCAATCAACAAGCGCTTCTTGCTACAAATGCAATGTGCACTTCTTCTAACTTACATGTGGAGAAGGTTAGAGGGAAAACGCCGTTCAAAACAAAAGCATAGATTGTGGGTATTCACGTCTATTTTCAGGGCACGTGAAATTTCCTTCCACGCATTTTGTTTTTTTCTTTAGTCTATTTACTCTCTAAGGCTTTTATCGTATAAAACTGGATAGTTTTGAATTTCATTCATGGTAGTTTCATCGCTAGTGTTCTCCAGTTGCTGCGCCATCTTCCGAACTGACAACAAACCGCGTGAACGAGTGGGCATGGTGGCTGAAGATGGTTTTGATTGGCTAGTGTAGGTCATGGGTTCACACAGTGTCACCGATGCATGTTTCCATTAAAAATTTTTGTCATCGCTGACGTCGCCGACAGAAAAAAGTTGAACTTGATTCAACTTTTGCAGGGCATCGCCGACAGGTCGGCGACAACCTTGTGGGAGCGTTTCCATTAAACTTTCACTCGTCGGTGACCTGTCGGAGATGCATCGTCGACCCATAAAGGTTATATGAAAACCAGGCTTAAACACCTATAACGCTGCACTTTGAAAGCGTCCTCTCTTCCTTTGTTGAGATCTTTGTCTCTCAACATTGCTTTTACGCAAATTGCCATTTCCCATGTTGAAAATTCATTTTAAATGGAACCTGTTGATCTACTATTTCTACTCATTAAAGAGTTTTGTGAGGGAGTCATAAGAGGTCTGCGGATCTCATACTCTCATTTACCTTAAAATTCAGCGTTTCGCACATTCGACAACAAAGCTGTTGTGCTAAAATTGTTGTAGCTGCGGTCTTTGATTTTCCTATGCTTTAATCGAGGAATTTTCCATTCGATCTTATAACCGTATTGACTAAATGAAAGTTGGTCACTGAGACCAGTTTCAATAACTGATGTTTTCTGAAAATATCGTGGTCAATAAATAAGAATTACGTTCATGGGTAAGTAGCCTGTGCTCTTGACCGCTAGCTTGAAAGTCAAGATCGGGTCTACTTCCAAGTTAGGGGTTTGGAACATAGAATTGGACACACTTCTGTTCTTTGCATAAAGAGGGCAATCAATTACAAGCTTCCGAATAAAACAAACGTAGCGTGACTTGTTATTTTTTAAAGCGCATACGTCGATGTCAAGTCAAACTGTAATGATACAATATAAAGATGTTCCAAGTAAAGTGATATGGAATCAATGTTTCTTATCCGGGGGGGGGGGCAGGTGATAGCAAAAATGTTTGTTGTTTGTCAATACGGAAAACAAAAGCTCTACAATCTTTTTCTTTGCAAAAAATTTATGAGAACGTGAGCCGGGCCACAAACTTGGTCAATAGTTAAGAACAAATTAAGAACAAGCGGAGGCTGCGCTACATAAAAAAAATTTGGCTCAATGATGTGAAACCTCCTGAGAAATTTCATCGCAAAAAAAGAGCAGTTTTTTTCCTTCCAGAAGAGATTTTTCGGTCGGCGAATAAAGAAAGGCTCGCACACTGTTGGCAAATGAGGCCTGAATGCCCCCCTAGAGCACACCAGCTAGCAATTGCATTGATTAAATTTGAAAATGCTCAACGTATTTTGGCGCGAAAACCGAACAATGCATTCTGGGTTTCCCACACTTTCGCACTGGAAAATAACACCCCCAACCCAAAAGCTGATGATTGCTTTCGCACAGGGTACGCAGGGTAAACAAAGGGTAGAAAGGTGTAGGTGTAAAGATAACCAAAATCATTCCTGTTTTGGATTTTTTGGATTTTGTGACTTCATATGTTTGGTGTATCCAACAAAATCTGATAGATTAATCCCCCAAAGATAAACACATCAATTGTGTTAGACATTACGCACACTAACTTGTCTTCAGCTGCTTGTGATAATTGCTGTAAGAAATGTCAAATTATTTTCTTCTTCACTGACTACAAAATTTCTATCTATCTCGGTGTCTGAGTCCGTATCATCCTCATAAAGCTGTTCCCACTCATCTTCCACTTCTTTACTACCCCCTGATCTTGTTGAATCCCTTTTCTATCTCCTTCTATGTTTGCATTAGTTGATTTCTCTCTATAATTTTCACTGAGAACAAACTTGTCTTTTTCAGTCTCGAAATCTATTCGTTCAGCAGGTATGTATTGAGCATCAGTCACAAAAATGTTGGTATAATTTTCAACGCAGGTTCCCATTGGTTGTGCAAATGATGTCACTATGCAGCATTAATAATTTGCTTCAAAATTATACAACTTAAGCATCCAAAGCACAGTCATAACACTACAAATAATACCAGGCTGGAAAACTTGCTTTGACTTGCATCGGCAAACTAATTTATCAAAAGAGAATATAGCTGGCATCAATCATAAACACTAATTTTTACGTTTTTCAAACAGTCGTTCCCCCATTTTTGGTCGACCTGGTACGTGAAATAATCTTAGCTGTATTGGTTGAAATTGGGACTGCCTCCTGCTTTAGGTTTTAAAATATTGCCTAGGCCCTTTTAAGGCATGCATGCATGCGTAATAAATGTAGCTACGTTTACCTTGCAAGACACCTTTTTCCTCAGACAAGCGTGGTCTCTCTTCATCCTACTGGGCTTGGGTTTTGATGAAAAGTGACATCATAATGGTGACATGCTGCTCTCCCCGCTATTTCCTTCAGTCTTTATTACACGCCTCAATTCCTCGCCTTGAATTCCTTCGAATTCTTTGATATGGTGTTTTAAGTTGGCTTCTGAGCAGTGTGATTTGGAGACTGCGAGTCGCGTTCTCTCTTTTCCTCCAATAAACTTGAGCGTATCTTTTACAGTTGGACCAATAAAATAGACCACACATTCGACTGTAAACAGCTTGTCATTCTCCGCCATTTTCTACTTTCAAACTTGGCGGGAAACAGCCTCGCTTTGAAGCTCTAAAGTGAGTCCACAAGTCCGGGGCCGACAAAATCAGTGGAAGCTGACTGCCAACGCATGCACGGTTAAACAAAATAAATACTTTTCGTGGCTCAGGTTGGTTTCTTGATAGGATAAATGCGTTGTATTGTAAATGACAGAAAAAGGCTGTAAAAACATTATGAAATCTGTATATATGTATTTATATTTAATAATTTCTTACGTTAGAAATACATGTTTTTTTATCTTTCTATTTTTAAACAGTTTTACTTTGTAGTAGGCTTGAATCAGCTTTTATTCTGTAGCAATTTTTACACACCTACTTTAAATAAATAGGTACTAATAATAATAATAATAATAAAAATAATGATAATAACAATGTATCGTAATAATTGTTTCAGGAGACCACGCAAAGGTCCAAGGCCTTACAATAGGTCCCTTTCCCTAATGTGAGGGGTTCGTAACCTTTTTTCTCCTTTCCCGACGACTAAAATGTGGCACATGATATCACACACTTTTCGTTCTACTTCTAGTAACATAAGAAATCGACGCCAATTGTAAGGGACTCGACAACTTTTCCACCATTTTAGATCAGACCTCAAGAGACTCTTCATTATCACCGTAATTACCTCTCCGTGCAACTGCCCGATAATGTTGCCGTTCTTAAAAAGACAAATGACGGGCAAAAATGCAAATTAAGGAATTACTTACTTCGTTAAAAGAGTATAAAGATTTGCCTTTTGAGTTATTTTAAGACCAGACATTTTGTTTCCGGATGGAGCAACTTACAATATCTTAGCAAACTTTTTGTTGACCAAAGTCCCATAAATAACAATTTACACGTGAAAATACCTGCTAGGATATTTGAAAAAAATTGGAAATAAAAAATTCTTGAAATCTTAGAAAGGCCGTGTACTATTCTCTCTAGTAAAACACCTTCGAGTAATCATAAAATAGTTTCAGTGCAATATAATAAAGTAAACTATTTTTCAACATTTTATTAGCTAATAGTGACAAAAATTAATTAAGCTGTAAATATATTGAACCAAAAAGATTCCCTTATTAGGGGGGGGGGGTCACTCTCTTTTTCGAAGATTACTTGTATAAAGATGGTTGGCTTACCAAATCTAGTTTTTCAAAATTATGGCAATTTGCTAAGGCATACTGGCACCAAGAGTTCAACAGGCTTGACTTCTGCGTTCAAAGCGTGCATTTTCTGATTTCCCTTTCTATTTAGAACTCGAAATATTCTTCTCGTATGTTTTATATCTTAAGAGATTTTTCTTGTTAAGGTATGATAAAAGGTATACTGAAATAAACTAACTTTTTAGTAAAATTATGTGGAACAAAAGTTCATATCCCCATATTATTTGATTCCAAATTTGAACTTTTGAGCACCATTAATTTCACGAGACGAGGTACTTTTATGGAGCCAGGCCTATTTCCTTAGTACGTTATTGGGTAAATTAAAGCCTTTTGCATCTTTCTTATTACCCAAGAAATTGAATCTCGCTCTTATTTGTAATATGGGCTAACAACGCAACATGATTTCATTAGTTAAGAAACAGCCTGAGAAAGACAGGGCACGTTTTATATACTAAAGTTGCAAGGTAAACACAAAACAATAAACTATGGGCAATTCTTAATCCTAATGAGCGTTATAAGCATGAAAAAGGTGGTTGTAGGCTTTTGTATACTTTTATTTACATATATACACTGAAATTTTGTTGCAAAAAACTGTTTCAGTCTTTTTCGGAGTCGAAGGAGACCTTTGCTAAACTTGAGGATCTGCCATCACTTGAAGAGATCTCATCCAAACGTAGAAAAGTAGAGTTTCTTTTTATATCACCCAAAAACATTGGGGTTGCTGATCGGATTTCTGGAAGTGAGTTTCGTCTCAACAGGTTGTGACTGCCGACAGATCTTCCAATATTGTTTCGATTACGAAAGGTAGCATCGCTTCGCATAGTAGTAAATTTTTCTCTTGAGTTTCGATTTTTGTCCAGCAAAGCATCAGTCTGATCAATACCGAGTTGCATTTTCTTCCTTGGCACATTTCCTGTTTTCCGATGGCGAAAATCTGGCGAGATCTGCCAATCTACATTATTAGCAATCGAATTACGTCTGCATTTCGTTGGCTCCGCAATAGCAACCGGTATATTGAGGGACACACCAAGCACGCTATGTCTTCTCGTTATAAACTTGCTTTTTGGTTTGCAGGAGTCATAATCCTTCAATTCATCAGCTCCTAGCGTAAATTTCTTTTTGGGCGCTAACTCTCCATTATTTCGGCTTGTGCTGAGGACTTCAAACGACTGTCTATTTTGCAGATGGCAATGCTCCGTTTGTTCAACCAGATCCTCGTGAACATCTTTTTCAACATCGTCTAAATGCTGAATATAAAGACGCACTTTTTCGGATGGCTTTAATTCCTCCTGCTTGTGAAGATTTGCTGTTTTCAGGTCAGTGCTACACTCATAAATTGACTTTGGCATAAAAAGGCCATTCAACTTCTTCTTCTCTAAGTGCATCTCATCTGCATTTCCAACTGAAGGCAGTGAAAAAGATTTTGCTTTCTCAATCGCGTTACTAAACATTCTTTTTGACTGAACAAGAGCTACAGATGCTTTTTTCAGTTCTTTGACATTTTCAGCTGGATAAACAACTGGAGGATCACAAGCAACATCTGCAAGTTGGGATGAACGGCGATTTTTGGACAACTCGATGTCAATACTTTTGCGTGCATTTGCAATTTCTCTCCATTCCATTTCTGCCAAACTTCTCCTTCTTTCGATCAAGCCAGTTTGTCTTTTCAAACTCGACTCGAGAGAATCATTGATTCTTTGCACTTTTTTAAACAAGTCGCTCGAATTTTTTAGATTTTTATCCATTTTGTAGTTTTCAGGAAGCGTTAAGACGCAATAGCCATTGGAGTTTAAAACCATCTATAGCCAAACATTCCATCAAATGAACAATCTTTCAAATATTACGCGATAAAGGAGTTTCTAGGCTCGCCGAATTCTAAAGATCTATAATTATCAAAATACAAAGACAAATGCAACCCTTATTTGCTGTCTTCGCTTCCCTCTTCCTATGGGAATTTGGCCGGCTCTTTTTAAATCAAACAAAGACAAAAAACTCGTTGCTAACGATAAGCATTGAAATTGGGCGTGAAGTCATTACTCAACCATTGAAAATCCGGCGAGATCAATGTTATAACTCCAACCATTAAAAGACAATAAACCCTCGCTTTGGGTTTATTCAGCTTACAGCCTCGTTTTGGGAAACACACACAACTTCAGTCACAAAGTTTCATGATTTTAGTCTGGGTAACGTGCTCCATATTTTTGCGGTTTTATTGTAGATTCTGACGATAAAAAGGTTGCAAGGGTTTTCCTGCAAATATGGTTGCGGATGAACCCTTTCACCTTCAGTCGGATTTCAATATGCTATCACGGTCAAACCGTTTTTAAAATCTTTATCTTTATGTCGTCATATATGACATAGCATGATCACTAGCATAATGAAATCGTATACACGTTTTTTTTATTCTATAAGGATCTTGGATCAGCACTAAGTACTAAAATTTTCTTAATTTAGCATCCAAATTTTGGCGTTTTAGTACTCAAAGGTTCTTAGTTGGTTTCGTATTTCGAGACCTAAAAATGCCATATTGTTTTGAAGTTGAGCATTTCTGGAAAAATATAAACGCGATCGTCGTTTCATGTTTACTCGAACTGTTTCCATTTCTCCCCGAACTCTATTTTTGCCAAGAAAGTCTGACACGAAAAGGAAGGTTTTCATATCCTTTGTTCAGGCTCAAAATTAAGGGTGAATGACCCTGTTTTCGAATCAGTGGTGGACACTTGGGGGGGGGGCATGGGAGAGACAGGGGGTGGTCGCCCTAATACTTTGGAGGGTAATAGTCTTTTGTTCTAAATCAACTTCACATGTAGGCAAACAATGAAATCAACTGAAAAAAACGATTTGATGGAAAGCTCGGCTCATAATGGTGTGTGTAGACAAATTCAAAAGAGGACGAAACGATTCATTTAGACTAAACCAGTTGAATTTAGTCCATTAAAACCTTGAAAACGCCTCTTTAGAGGAATATTGGGAAGAACATGTTTAGCCATTAAGAGCTATTAGTGTAAAACGAAAGTATCAAAAATAAGTATGAAAATGCACAAAAAATGAACTTAACTTGCTTGTAGAAATGTGTACAATGGTTTCTTTTAGCTACTTCTAAAAACGGCATTTCAAAGACAATTAGGAGGATACAACGAAAATGACATTTTTGACTAAAATATTATGATTTCGTCATTGAATGCAAACGCAATTGTAACATCTCGAGTCACTTGCCAATGCCAATATAATGAAACCTTTTTCAAAATTTCAAAATATAAGGTCTTACGTAGAATCTTAAAAATCTTAAAAAAATTTCATTTTCGGAATAAAAGATGGTTTGACGGGATTTTGTATGAATACTTCGCAGCAAAGGGTAAGAAACTCGAGATTTTATCACCCAAAGTGAGTATCTGCCTCATTGAGTTCATCAATAAGATCTAGCAATTTGACAGCTGGTCCAATTTTAAGGCCCATGTAATTAATCACAATGTCCCTTTTTAACAACAGCATGGCTTTTCCATCTATGTCCTAAGAAATGAAAGATATCTGCATCACTCGTAAAGCAAAAGCATTTAATTTCTTCTTGCAAATAGATTTTCGGTACAAAACGTTTTGCCCAATAATCAAGAGAGATAACATGTATATAAACTGCAGTTACAGGAGTGTATTAATGCAACACAGTTTGGAAATTAAACTTAGCATGCCATGCCTAGGTCTTTGTATTTGTCTCTACCAAGCATCCGAAGGTAGTCTTTAGGATACCGAGAAGCTTATGCTTACCGAACAGTGTCCTGGTCCTTCCTCTCGATATGACCACACCTCGTGATTCCTACGCATGAAATTACAGAGGGCTGGCAAAGTTTGGACATGCCAAGGTCTCGAACAACGGACCATGGGTCTGTAGTCAGCGCCTGTAACAGCTGAGCCATCCTCGCATTAAATTAATGCCTAAGTCTGAATTGCTTAGGAATAGTATTGGGAGGGCTAAAAAAGCTGTTGTTTAGAAATGAGGTGTTGATCATCGAAATGAAGGTTTGAAGGAACAAAAGCTTACTGTGGACTGATCATTGCTCGATTAAAAGCTAAATTTTTAAAGACCAGATTAAATTCAAAACTTCAGTGTCATGGATATATGATGCTAGAAACTGAAAGGTATCTTAAAGAAGATTATTTTGTGACCTATAGACATTTAAAGGTTCTCTTATCACACAGTGTTTAAGGAGCCCTCAGGACACAATATTTGTGAGCCCCCTGAAAAAAAAATCTCGAGATTCCTTGATCATACAAAGGTGTGAGGGTGGCTCAGTGGCTAGAGTCACCGACTAAAGACCCAAGGATCTGGGGTTCCAGCCCCTGGCATGACGAAACGTTCACCTAGTTTGAGGAGCGTTGTAGGAATCACAAGAACTGTTCACATCGAGAGAAAATACCAGGTCACTGCTTAATAAGCTGAGCTTTCCAGTTTCCAAACAACTATTTTGGGAAGCTATGTATTACACCTATGTGGTTCTTATAAGATATTTGTGACGATTCTTAGCTGCAAATTATGCAAAAATTTTGCTTCTGGTGCATTGGGTCTTTTAACAACGAAACTCAAAACTTAGGTTTACAATTTTCCTGCGTTGCATTGTAAACAGGTGTATGAGGTCCTCTGCCGACACAATTCATAAAGCTAATGGCCAAAAATCCCAAAAGGCACTAACAAGTTTTGCCCATTCAATAATAATCAGCTGCTTAATATGATAACGTCAGTAAAACTTACGTTATCCCGAAAAATATTTGCATAATCCTTTAAATCCGTTTTCTCCAGAAACTCAGCAACATTTTCTACTGACCAAGATCGAGGTGATGTGGTAATGTGTGATAAAACTGAAAAACATGCGAAATAGCAATTAACAAAGAAAGTAAAAATTACCTCGCAGATATGCTTCGAATTGTACTCATAAATCACCTCTCTATGGGGTCCCTTACTGATCCTTTACTTTAACAAGTCTTCTCATTGACCACAAAATTTTTCGATTTATAAGAATTTTGTTTGCCAAGTGGTATTCAGCGAATTTTGAAAATTGTTGCTTTTAAAGCCAAAAAAAACAAAAATTTATTGAAACTAAACATCAAGACAATAGCTTACATTTTCACAAAAACGTGGTTAGCATTATGAAAACATTTATTCGAACTTAGGCAGACGGCTTGAAAAATGTTTGAAGGCGCCAGATTTCTGGGTCTAGTAAAATGCATTTTGAAAGGCGAAAACTTTGGTAAATGAAGCCGACCATGTCAACGTGTGGATATGCTGGTTCCGTTGAACATGATTATTCATAGAAATGCATACATCAAAATATACCGAAAGCTATGAAAAAGGAAAAGTTGATAAGGAATGTATGGAAGTAGGAAACAAGCAGTTTTTATGACGAAGTTTGGTTCAAATAACCTGCGTGTACACACGCTGTGAAGAAGGAAATCATAAGTGTGAAACGCATCCAGTAAGAATCTCAAAGGAAATTCTCTTTGATATCTGACCAAGATGTAAACCAATTCATTGGTATTTTTGGTGGTGTAATTAAATCCACTTGTTTTTATCGTCCAGTAGAGAATTTAAATATAAAAATAAGAAAAATAGCATTACCTAGAGGTGATAAAAGACAAAACTATGGATTTCATTATTTTTGATCGGATTAGAGAGAGTTTATGCAGTAATCTCAAGCAAAATTTGAAAAAAAGTATGATAACAGTGGGCTTGATCGTTGGCATAATTAAGAATTTGCATTCTTAGCTATTGGGAAAATAAGGAATCATCTTACGATTGAGATAAAACCATATCTCAGAATTCATTTTGGGCTGCTTTTTCATGCTATAAAGTGATCATGAGAGTGACTTCCTTTGTTTGCAGTTTGTACAAAATCTTTACTGCAGCAACAGAAATTGTAAATCTTAGAGATTGTGATGTTTGTAATTGGGAAGATGTTACTTGGAGCTGTGAGGAAGTTAATTGACCAGAGTTGAAAGTTTGAAAAAGGTGAAACTTGGGATGTTTGGAAATGGAAAGAGATCAGTTTGAAGTTGTAAAATCGTTACCTGGAAGATAGGAATAAGTTGGAAGGTGTGGAAAATGTATAATTAGGGATAATAAGAATCAGAAAGTTAGACGTTAGTTAGACGTTGAGAGGCTTTTAATTTGATGCTTGGAAGAAGATACCTGGAAGTCGGGGAGAAGTTTGAATCTGCGAAGAAGTTAGAAGAGAGAAGGTAGAAAATTGTGTAGAAGTTTGAAAATGGGAAGATAAACTGGAAGATGGGAGGGAGAGAAGTTGTAAAGATAGGGAGGAGTTTGGAATTTGGAAGCTGTGAGTTGGAAGCTGGAAAATTGGGAATAAATATGATATCAATTAAAAGTTGAGAGTTGAAAGTTGGAAACAAGTTTGAAGATATGAAAGTAAAAGACTACTGAGACAATGGCCGACCTTTCACTAACAGGTTCAATTCAGAAATGATCTTTTCCTATCCAGATTTTACCGAATTCTTGCATTTTCTTTTTTCATATGATTCAATATGACATAAGAAACATGAATATATCAGCAGTTGGACAACATTTATTCTTTATAAACTACAGTCCCACAAAAAGCAGAGACTGTGCTGCCTGCAGCAACAGCAGAACTTGATGTCTTGTTTCTTTTTTTAAACAACACTTTACATTCTATAAGGCGCCCTTGCCTATAAGCAGCACCAACAAGACCAGAAGTGCTTGGTTTGAAATGACGGACACACAAACGGATAAAAACCTTATTGCGTACTTAAACCAAAGAATCAACATTAGAAGTTCAACCCACAGCAATATCGTCCAGCAAGGGATCATCCATAGCGTCTAGAAGTATTTCTTCCTCATTGTCTACATAATGATCCTCAACATCAAGTTAGCAGGAAAGCTTGACAGAATAATGTAATGTACGTCGTTCTCGTTTATAAACCGCCCTCGTTTACAAGCCACCCACGTTTTTAAGCCACCCTCGTTTATATGGCGACCTCGTTTACAAGCCGCCCTCGTTTATATCCGCCCTTGATTATAAACCGCAATAGAACGTTCCAAAAATAATTATAAGCAAAAGATGATTATAATCGAATAAACACGGCACTTCAATTTTAGATCCATGATTTTAACACCTTGCAAATTTCAACACGATTCTATAAAATTTTCAATTTCACTATTGTAAAAAAGTAATAACCAGCTTTCATCTACTTGTGGGTACTGCTTCAATTAACATTATATGTAATAAGACCTTTGCGTAGAAAACTCTTTGTACAATATAAAAACCTTTAAATATCATAAAACTTAATCGCAAAAAGTTTTGGGCACCTTGTTATGCAAGAAATTGACAGCAGAATTAACGTTAAGAATCAATGAGAGAATGATTTTTCCTGAGGTTTTTCTACTTTTTAAAATTAGCAAAGACAGTAAATGGTTGAAGGGAGGTCATTTTCAAGCTTGCAATTTATGGGCGATTAAAACCAGCTGGAACAACATATCACTTTTATATTAAATATAGCATATGATATATCAAAACAAGGATACTTCACAACAACGAAATTGTTGAATTGCCTTACTTGAATTTCGTCTCTTTCTTTTTGCTGTCTCTCTCGTTTCAACCCTAGCCTCAGAGGCATCCAACGCACCTACTGCCGTACTGTCCGGTGTACTTGAGATACATACGGACAGATTGTTATCCATTGGTTTGTCGGAGATATCATGTGTTCTCTTCACGGACACGGATTGGCCTTTTCTCGCATACCCCGTTCTTCCACACTGCGGACACGCGGTCTGCAACTCAAAGCCACTAATGAGGTTGGTGCAACAACGCAAGTTGTCGCAGAATTGTTCCATTACTTTCCAGAAAGTTGAAACACGATCAACTGTTGACAGATAGCAATTGTAGACGACCCCATCGGCTATAGCATTCACAACAATGTTGCCACGACCTGAAAGCATATAACATTAAGAGTTCACTTCTTCAGTGAGCTTTGCCAGCAGGTTACGATATGATAATACAGTCTGAAAGCTTTGACTAGGCACAGGATTATATTTTAGCCCCTTGATAGGCAGGAAGGCCTGCACTCAAGGATGGCAAGAAGAAAAAGCACTAAGAAAAAGGGCAAAACATTAGCAAAAAGGAGAACATTGCTTACTTTCGCTCATGGAAATAGTTTTTTTGCCCATGCAAATACTATGGCCCGATGATCGAATTAACTGTAAAGGTGGGGGATGCATCTTAGAACCGTCCTATTTTAGACACTAAGGCATGTTTGTATAATAAATATAAAGAGAAAAACAAAAAGAGACAATTTTAACAATTTAATTTCTAATTCAGCAATTTGTTTGACTATCATCTATGCCGATGTTTTGGCTATCATCTAAGACAAAAATTCGAAACAATTACGTGAAGGTGTTTTCATTGAAAATCTAAATAAGTATGAGTAGATGTCAATTTTGATTATTGAATAGGACGAAGTTCTAAACGTTTATGAGATAGTGTCTTTCAATGCTGAGCATTTATCACAACGCCTGAGGGGTCTGAAGGATATACCGTTGCAGTAGACTAGTTTCATGACATCAAAACTGTTGTTTTAAACAGTCTTTCACTTAACAAATGCTTTTCTAGTGAGTCTCCAAAAGCAAATGATCGCTGGATAAGGTTGTCAATCTCACCAGGTTTCAATGCGACTCGAATGTCTCGTTTGACATGACCAAAAAACTTTCCTTGAAAATAAGCTTTCACACAAACGATCTCTGATTTCTGATAATTCAATAGACTTATCTCAAATTTGACAACTTACCGGGCTTTAAGAATCCGAGTACGGTTTTTGGATCGTAGGCACAGCGGATTAAGTCTTCCAAGATAGCTTTTAAAACCACACCTATGTCTCCTTTATATGCCGTTGGTATTGAAGACACTTTCTTTGTATCCATGTATGGTCCAGGATTGCATCCACTGTTGACTGTCACATCAACTGCAGAAAAACAAGCTAAATGTCCATCAATATATTCCTTGACTCAAAATACGGTTTGACTTACCGAACTATTCCAGAGGGGCGAATAACTTACAAGGTACACGGTTTTTAAAATTAAAATATTTTTTCTGTGATTCTTCGTGCATTTTTCGAAAGTCTTGCCCCTATGACTTAATTTGAGCCATCAGACTTGCTTTGAACCTCAAAATCGAACATAACGAGGCTGTACGATTCAAAAAATTTTCCAGTAATAACTGCAAATATTGTTTTCTTCACAACTTTGATTGGGTAAAAAATGGGGAAAAAGTCCAAATGCTTTGCCAAATTGGCCATATGTCAGATCTACTGAAAAGGTCCCAAACAAAGAAATTTTGGAAGTGTAACCCAATTAGACCAAGTAGGATTATCTCAAACAGCAGGATTGTCTCACACAGCAGGATTGTCTCACACAGCAGGATTATCTCAAACAACAGGATTATCTCAAAGAGCAGGATTATCTCATACAGCAGGATTATCAAAAACCATAGGATTACCACAAACCGTACGCTTATCTCAAACCATACCTTCTCCATGACCTGTTGCAATTTGATGGGATTTCTTTTCCCGTAGATTTGGGGAGCAGCTATTTCTTGAAACATTATTGTATGGAATCCTTAAAGAGAAGTGTTAATAGCAAATGTCATCCCCAAAGTTGTGTGCAAAATAAAGATATGATAATAATAATATTTTTAATAGATATCGAATGTTGACTTTCTTACTGCCTTGCATCTCTTACTTCTGTTAGTATCCGTTTACTGTCAGCATTCATAAAAAGTCAATATATTTATACATGAAGTAGAATGTAGATTGGCTTTCAACTCAAAGCCACAAACAAGATTCCAGGTATAACGAACAAAATATCTGGTCCCCGTAATATTTGATCATGTTTAACATCCCTCAGTTTGAAGAACTCCCTTTATAAAGCAATTATTTTCTGACTTTGCTGTATCTGGGTCCTACTGTAATAAATGTTTATCAAGGGGGAGGGGGGGGGTCTCATGAAAAAGGCATATAGAAGGTAAAGACCGGCGCAAGGATGTTCCGGGCGGTAAAATAGGGAGATTGGAAATGGCATATTTTTTCCTAAATCACAATTTTACACTTCATTTCTGGACTAGAAGCCTCGTCAATTGAGAAAGACTGTTTGAAGGGTGCCTTGAAGGAAGTCTTTTCAAATATGGAATTTTTATATTAAAACTACCAACGAAAAGGGAATAGTGTTCATTGCACAACGAAAGCAAACATCATAAATCTGGCAATCATATGTAAAAATTATTTGGCAATTTGAAGTAGGTGTTTTTTAAGACTTGACAAAAATCATATACTTCTTTTGAAAAGAAGTTCCGTTCCTGAGTTCCTGTACCCCTTGTAAGGTGAGGTAGTCTTCTGAGTCAAATGGCAATTTTAGACATGATTACCCTAGCCCATCTGCCCAGGCAGGCACTACGAGTGGGATGGTGCCACCGTTGCCCATGTGTTGCATGCATAGCAGTTACAACTGATAGATTCAACCTTCTCAAAGTAACCAAATACTGTAAAGAAGAGTAGAAAACTGTTTTTGTGTACTTACACTGGCTGCGGCCGAACCACTTGGACACCTTGAAATGTAAAAGATAACGCAAAAATTAGCAAAGCAAAAATCAATATAAATTATGTAAAAATATTCATAGAAACGAATGACTGTCTTGCAACATTATGTCTACTTCGGTAAAGACTTTTGAGCAAATTGTCAATTTTACTTGGTGAAAAAACAAAGACACATAATTAAAGCGGTCGACAATTGATACAAGCAGTGGAATTTGACGAGTAAAGCTTTATCAGTACTTCTGTACCAATAAACTTGACTCAAATTTATACTGTCAAAACAATTTCCGCAATATTGTCCAGGTTCGCCACATTTCGTCAGTGGAAAGTTGTCCAGTAAGTTATGTCTTTTGTATTTGTGTTCGAAACTAGGCGCTTATTGGCTGTCCAGAGATTATTCAAATCAGTAAGACGACTAGTGCCCCCCTTCCAAAGTTCAAAAATTCATTTAAACCCTTTACTGATAATGCTTGCCTTGCGAGCTTACCCGGGGGCTGCAAAGGATATCCGTTGCTAAAACACCATCCAGCTTGAAACAAATCTCGGTCGGTAAAATGCGTCCAATACCCACTTCCTTTATAACCATCAAATTCGATCCGCACTCGGTCACCGTCAACTTCGGCTACAGAAGCGACACCGACCAAAGCCGGATTCTTTTTGTCAACAGCTTCGAGCTTCATTCCGGTCGCAAATTTGTTTTCTTTCGGTGGAGAAGGCTCCTGCAAACAGATCATTAAAAGTAGATTAAAAAATGATTTCAAAAATTGCAAGGGGAATACCCCGTTTCATCTCGGGGGCGGCTAAATATATAGCTTTATGATACCAGGAATGTTCCGTTTTATAAGGGTATTTTTTCAGGAAATGAGAATTCATGGGTATAAATTTTCACAAAAAGTGAAAGTACGAGGAATTATAGGTTTACAGGTAAAATTTGAAATTTGAAATTACAGGTAAAACTAGCGATCTCTTAATCGCAATTTTTGATTTGAATGCTACAAATGCTGAAGCAAAATAAACATTGGAATAAAGTCAAATTACAAATGTAACCCAGTATTAGGGAACATAACAAATTTATTGACTTACGCTTTTGAATGCACTCATCGGGGCCAGTTCTGCACTATTCAATGCCTTTTTTATATATTCAGTATAACTTGCAACCTCTACAGAGAATCCTGTCAGAAACAGAAGATATCATTTTAATTACTGATATGTATATGAATTTGAATATTATTATCAAAAGTTCGTTTTCAGATAAAAGTTTTAATTTTCGTTATTATTGGTGTACAACATGTAATGTAGAATTTTGTACGGGTGGTAATTTGGCATATACCGTCGAAAACATATTCATGACCGAATAATTTTTGTAACACGCAAAACTGGTTTAAAACATACAATATCGAGCCAGTGCGTAAATGTATATATAAGATGACTTCTGTGGCCTTTTTCACAAAAAAACAAAGATTAAACTCATTCTCTGATTTAAAGAAAAATTATGGAGCTTATCCAGTTGCATTTGAAAACTGTGCAAAATTTTCGTGGATTTTCACAGATTAAACTTTAGAATCGCAACTTAGTTTTTAATCATGCATAAATTTGAACACATCTCAAACCCAACTTTCTGATCCAGCTGATCCAGTTGCATTTGAAAACTGTGCAGAATTTTCGTGGATATTCACAGATTAAACTTCAGAATCGCAACTTAGTTTTTAATCAAGCAGAATTTTCGTGGATTTTCACAGATTAAATTTTAGAATCGCAACTTGGTTTTTAATCATGCATAAATTTGAACACATCTTAAACCCAACTTTCTGATCCAGCTGATCCAGTTGCAATTGAAAACTGTGCAGAATTTTCGTGGATTTTCACAGATTAAACTTGAGAATCGCAACTTTGTTTTTAATCATGTATACATTTGAAGACATCTTAAACCAAACTTTCTGTAAATTATGGCATTGATTTGCTCGTATATGTAAACTATACAGAACTTTTTCAATGTCAACATAAGACAAATTTACGATTGTATAGGAATAGTTATCTCGTTTTACATAAAACAATTTAACCTTTCCTTGTAAATATCTGAAGATGGCACGACATAGCGTTAAAATCTCATCACGAAATGTAACATTTACTTGCAGATATCTGAAGATCGCACGACATAGAGGAAACATCGCATGCTACAACAAGATAACCAATCAAACGCGTTTTTCTTCCAATCATGTTACTTTCGAACCACACTTGGATATAAATTTTCTGCTTACTTTCGATCACTATCTGACGTTTACACCCTGAAGACTGTCGGACGAAAAGTATTTCAGTATGCTATGTTTGCGCGATTTCGTGCCATCTTCAAATTGGCGGTACGAAAGACTTATTTGCAGATATAGTTTGGCCAATACAGCAAACACAAAGTTGCGATGAGACCGTCAAAACATAAATCGACTAAAAATGTTTAACTTAGGTTAAGAAAGTTTTGCGCCAATATATAAAAACTACGATATAGTTTGAAAAATGTCAGGGACAGCCACACACATATTTTGGCGTTTTTGGTTAGCTCACACATCAAAACGGGATATTTTCGATCTCAATTTTGGTGAAAGGTGAAGCGATTTTCTCCATATAGAGCTGCGAGGTAGGATAAATTTGCTCATATAAACAGGCCCTTAGTGAAGTTATATCATTATACATAGAAGGGGATACTGGTACCTTTAGGTTTCTGAAGAACTCCTCTGTTTCCCTCGCACCATCCGACCGGATGTATTTCACCCGAATCACAGAGAACCCAGATGTCTTCTGATTTAGGACAGCCGTCAAGATGTAACCGTAAACGCGGTCCCCAGATCGTCACTACTGTTGCGATACACACAACAGAGTCCTGCCTCGGGTCTTTAACTTCGAGCTTCATTCCGACTTGAAACGTGTTGGTCGATGATGTGCGTTGCTATGGCAGAGAGACAAATCTCAAAGACACAAGAAACGGAAAGACAAATTTATAAGCAGAAAATTGGGAAAGTATAAAAACGATTTTTTAATGCCTTTGATAAAAAAATGCTTGTTCCAACTTTTTTCATTTCTCAACGTTCCAACATTGGTTTCTCTGTTTGAAATCTCTCTATTTCCAAGTAAGCTTTAGAAACGATTTACCAATCCTGGAAAGTTTTAGATATGAATCCCTTCTTCAAACAGTCACAATAATGAAAACTCTCAAAAATGGCCATAAAAGTTCAGAATACGACATCTCCACTACCCTTTATTTGTAATCTTCTAAGATTTTGTAACTGCAGTTACACTAAAGGCAGTTACGTTACTTAGAATACAGCACATCTGAAAATAGGTGTAGTAAAACTACGCATAAAAGGGGTGCTTTTTCCTTCGAAAACTGTGGCATTTTTATCGAGGAAAGAAACGTGGTCCCAGCTCATTGCTACATGTGTCACTTCAGTGCTCTTTGGAATATCAAAAATCAATTAATGAACAAAAACAGAAACTACAAAGAAAAAACCGTAAAATAAAGGGGTCGGCCTACTGTAGCTCAAGATAGTTTAATTGAACCGTCCAAAAGTTTTAATGAAGAAAGAGTTGCTTTTATGCAGATCCTGTTTGCAAATGTTCTTTCCGTTTACTAACAAGTGACAATGATTATTCGAATTCATGTCATGGGCATTAAATATTACATCTGAGATTTGACCAAGGGGATCTTGGTGCAATGCGCTATACTAGGTTCAATGAAGGATTTGATGTTTATAGGCCTCTCGCTGATTTATCGCAAAATTCTTTCCAAAAGCTTATCACAAATTCATAAATCCTAAAATTCATAACAAGAAATACAAGTTAGAGGAGGTTAAAGTTTCATTTCACGAAAAAAACTGAGATTATTTACCATTCTGAAACATAACAACGGAGCAGCTATTGACCCAGTTTGCTTTAAGTAGCTGGTCCAATCGAAAGCATTCTCAGCGATTCGATATGGGGTATCTATAAAGAAGAAAAGACCAGTAGCTTCCAAACAAATACGAAATAACTGCTGGTAATAATTCAATGGGCGTAATCGCTTGATAATATTTTGCAAAATCTCGAAATAAACATTGCCAACGACATTACTGAAACAAATTTTGCCTACAACAGATCCCTTGAACAACTTTTGCCTACGACATATCCCTGAAACAACTTTTGCCAATGACACATTACTGAAGCAATTTTTGCCTACGACATATCCCTTGAACAACTTTTGCCTACGACATATCCCTGAAATAACTTTTGCCAATGACACATTACTGAAGCAATTTTTGCCTACGACATATCCCTTGAACAACTTTTGCCTACGACATATCCCTTGAACAACTTTTGCCTACGACATATCCCTTGAACAACTTTTGCCTACGACATATCCCTGAAACAACTTTTGCCAATGACACATTACTGAAGCAATTTTTGCCTACGACATATCCCTTGAACAACTTTTGCCTACGACATATCCCTTGAACAACTTTTGCCTACGACATATCACTGAAGCAACTTTTGCCAACAACATTTCCCTGAAACAACTTTTGCCTACGACACATCACTGAAGCAATTTTTTGCCTACGACATATCCCTTGAACAACTTTTGCCTACGACATATCCCTGAAACAAATTTTGCCTACGACATATCACTGAAGCAACTTTTGCCAACAACATATCCCTGAAACAACTTTTGCCAACAACATATCCCTGAAGCAATTTTTGCCTACGACATATCCCTGAAACAACTTTTTCCTACGACATATCACTGAAGCAACTTTTGCCAACAACATATCCCTGAAACAACTTTTGCCTACGACATATCCCTTAAGTAACTTTTGCCTACGACATATCACTGAAGCAACTTTTGCCAACAACATATCCCTGAAACAACTTTTTCCTACGTCATATCCCTGAAGTAACTTTTTCCTACGACATATCACTGAACTAACTTTTGCCTACGACATATCACTGAAGCAACTTTTGCCAACAACATATCCCTGAAACAACTTTTGCCAACAACATATCACTTTTGCCTACAACATGCCTTTGAACCAAGTTTGTCTAACTCCGTTGCAAGTAGCAACATTTACTGGTTACTGAGGAGCGCATCTGCTCTTCTGGATATATTTTTATCAAATGTTTGACACTCTGATCATACCTGTCCTTTTTATCTGCAAACTAGAGCTTGGCCTGTCCATTTTAGGCTGTGGTCTTTGTACAGTCTTGTCCCGTATAACTTCCGTGCTCGGTCTTGCGGCTTCTACTCCAGATCTACTTCCGTCATTATGAGTCCTTGCAAAATTGCCCAAATGTTCACCTCTAGAGATAACTGGCTCATTGTTAAGGCTACTTAGGTTGATGCTGGTGCGTATTGGTGTACTTTCTGAATAGACTGAGCTTTCAAGTCCATATCCAGTCTCTACGTTAATTATTTTCAGCGCCGCCTGTTCAAAGCACTTTTTAGAGCATAGGCCAGTGCAATAAATTTCACGTCCTTGGAGATTTGTCGAATAATCGTTCAGGTTGCCATAGTTTTTGCACCAAGTACAACGACCGAATTTGGCAGTCTCTCCTCTTGAATCACTGCTTGGAGACTCGCGTTCGTCTATTTCATCTAAAAAACGATTCAAGAAATTGTACACACATTAAAAAAAGACAGTAATACATAACGCTGGGGTTTTCTGGGCTTCAGCTAAATTCATCTAATGAATAGAAATTGTAAGCATAACCAAACTGCACACCAATTCTTAAACTTGAAAATGTGCAGTCTCGCATTTTTCAAGATCAAGCAAAATGCTTTCGTTTAAGAACCCCATTAGGGCAATTTTCGTAGTGTTAATGTGGTAGAATAATATTTGAAACGGCATAAAACAGCTGAACTGGGTTGTTTGGCATCAATCATCAATTTCTTTGGAAAATTCGGAATCATCAAAGGCACTATCTTAAAAAAAGATGATGGTTATATGGACAATTCAAATGGATCAATAGAACAGACTTATCGTACCAACACATAAACAGAAAAGAAGTAGAAACAGAAAGATTTTTCTTTAGATTCGTTTTTCTCTGATTTTCTTGTGATATTAAGAGGTAAACATGCCAAGATAAGGTTCTTTTACATCGCAAGGGTGAGGAAATCTAGCTTGATTTTAAAAATACCACTTCAGAAAGACAATACGTAAAGAATATACAATTAATTCCCACCTGAAACTTCATAATGGACACCCCTTAACTTCTGTGGCATATGACTGGCATTTTCTTCGTAACCAAATGTCTAAAAGACGCAACAGAAAAGAATAGTTTAAGTTTCGAAAAACAGCCTAAGATATAAAAACTCAATGAAAAATTTCTACAATTATAGTATTGAATGGATTTGTACATTTAACCCTGTGTCTACAAAGGAGAGCCTGTTAGTTCAAAGGCAACCATTTCACACAGGGATGTGGTAGCACAGAGCAATTGAATAATATTCAAGCAAATTCTGTTCTAAATAGTGGGATGCCAAGAGGTTGGTTTGGAAAATTTTCAAAACTAACAAGAAAATGGGAATGTTTAGCAGTTGCTTTGCTCCGTTTGCATCCCAATGTAAACAGAACGCTTTCTGCTCCATAACATTTCCATTTCAGAACGTTCACCAAAATTCCTAAGTTAACATTGCTTAGGATAAAATAGAAAATATTTCTCATTCTTTTCAAATGTAACACCCTTTATATGTTATGTAATCTATATGTAATTTACGTGTAAATAGAGGCTAACCTTACGTTGCTCATCACTGAGCATATTCCATCTTCTTGCGGCAATGTGGTATGCGCCATCTTCACTGGCATCGGGGAACTCCACTCTGATTGAACTCAGAACCTGCAAACGATTAAATACTGATTGAAGTTATTTGTAAAAATTCTGAAAATATTTACAGCAAAAATTAACTACTCACGCTTTCATCATATTCTCTTTGCAAATTTGAAAATTATAGTTTCCTCTAAGCTGCTAATATTAGACCATATCGTTAGTTAGAACTCAGTTTAGCAGCTCCTCTATAGAACCCGACTGTTCATTAACTCTTTCTTCTAATATAAAATAAATGTGTTACTAGAATTTTGAAGAGGACTCTGAAAAGCAGAGCGGAATTTCAGACTATCGACATTTTTCAGCATTTTTTGCGTACGTTGATTCGTGAATTAGCATAAAGAATCAAACTTGTAAAGGATGTAATGTTAGGGCTGTTTCTTTGAACCCACAATGAACAGACTAGCGCATGCAAAGATAAAACTTTTTGAACTTTAACAAAACTTGGCACGGCGCAAGGAGATTGCAGTCTGATAACCAGCTGACTCCCTTCCAAAACAACACAGCGTATTCACTCTAGCAACAGAATACAAAAAATATATAACCGTTTTAGACAATCAGCTATAATCTACTTCGGACCTTGAGCAAATTTAAAAGCTAGTTAACAAACCTGGCTGAAACATATTTTACTCATCTTGCAATCAAAACTCGCTACGATTGATTTGCTTCAATTACAGAAAGATTAAAAAACCACCTGAGACCTAGTAAATACAACAATGCCTACCAGTAGGTAGAGTTCATACCTCTAGGTATTCACAAGTACCTGTACTGGTACCAGTTAAAACTTTGTTCAAGTGAAACTTGCCACCATGAAGCCATGAAAACGTGATTTCGTGCTCAGACAGGGTTTAATTAGCATTATGAGATGGGTGTGATGGTAATACTAGCTTTACTTACATTCAAAATCATTTCTGGCCCTTTGTGTGGTAAAAATAAAAATTACCACGAATTCTGTGGGATTTTCGTTCAAAGATTAAAGTCAAGAAATAATATTTAACACTTAGAACAAAATTTTCCAATTAGAAATTTACATAACTAAAAGATAAATGCAGCTAGATTTGCACTGGAATAAAATAAAGCTCAAAAAAGAAAAAATGCATTATCCGGGTGCACCTGAGTACATTTAATGTATACATAAAATAGAGAAAATATGCACTTGCACTCACTCAGGCACTTGTGTTATGGAGAGGACCCTAAATAATTTTATATTTCTGTTGCAAAAGAAAGTGATAGTCACAGAAAATCACGGTGTGTTGCGCCGTTGATGGTTTACCGAAACAAAGAATTAAATTCATATTTCAGTGAGTTTGCATTTGTTAACAAAGAATGTCTCTTACTTTCTATTGATCAGTTATACTAAATTGTCCCACTTCTCTAATTTCGAGGACCTTCAAAATTCAACAAACAATAGCCAATAAGCAGCGCGAAATACTGCCTTTAACAGTTCAGATTGGGTATCTTGAATCCGGCTATTTCGAACCCTTTTTATCTTAAACAATGTTTTTGCTTCTTCTTTGTTTAAATATATGATACATTAAAAAAGATAAACAATTTGATGTCTTAACAATCTGTCTTCTTGAAATAAATTCCCAGTCTTTTGGAGTCTGAGACAGTAGATTTCAACTGTAAAACACTCAAAGCAGGTCTTAACTTCAAATTATTCCTAGCTAACGAAGCTTATTGTGTAGAGAAAAATGCAAAATTGCTGGGCTCTGTTCATGGCCTCAGCAACTTTCATAGCAGGCATTTCTAATCAAGATCCCATAATCAAGCTCTTCTTAAATAGGCAAGAGATTTTTGCAAAATGACTTTAGCTCTTTTCTCAAATAATCCGCTAAAAGCTTATACAATGACACTGAATATGGAATAGGCAGAAAGGTAACTCTAGTTGGTTCCTTTGTTGTTTTTGAAGCCTGAGTCAACAAAAGAATTTCTTAATTCCCATTTAACCTTGATTTCAGTTGACGAACTTAGCCATGACAAATTATCATTCATTAATCAGATATAAACAAATTATGATACACAATTGAATTTGTTCACTATCATGGAGCATTTCGTCTCAAAAAAGTTGTCTACTTTCATTCTTTTCTAAAATTTCCCCGACAGATACATGCTTAGCCTCATATAAGTAAACGCTTACGCAAGTTTTTTCAGGCTTCACCTGATAGGCAGGAGTTCCCCTTCTGCCTAATTCCTATTCTGTGGTAATGATAAGAAGAACTGAGAGCTGACAGTGACCAATTATCAATAAAAACAGTAAATGAAACTTTTCAGTATTTAAGAACAATTGTTGATTATTATAAAACAACAAGAGATTGGCAGCTGGATTAAGTGCCATACTGTCCTTGTCATTGTATTTACAATCATACCTGATCTCTAAATCTTTCAAATGGACTTTTTCTATTTGATGACCATATGCCATTGTTTTGTAGATTTTGAGCAGTGTCATTTCCATCAAAACCTCTCCCAATAGATGAAGATATCATAGATGGGTAAGTAGGCTACAAAATTCAGAAAAAGACTTTATACAATTTTCAGTACTTAATTTGCAATTCTCACCAAGTTTGATCAAAACTAGGCTTAAAACAACTGACAACCAACATTATACCATTATGCATAAAATCTAAGAAAAATGGGAAGTTTTTAAGGCTGAATTATACAGTCCCAATTTATGTCTGTTTTCACCTAAATGATGAAAAAATTGATTGTGAACATTAGCTAAAAATGGACCATCTGTCATAATTTCCCTTTTACCTAGATGCAAGTTGGACCAGTTTTTCAGTGAAAAAGGATAGGTTTTTTCTTTTGTCTTTTTGGCAAGGTGCTAAAACCTTTTGTCTCAAATGTCTCCATGTTATGTTATGACTTGATATGTGGTGGAATAGAATCTCTCATCGCTGTTGGCAGCTGAGAAATCAATCAAACATTTCACTGCTCATTCTGAAAAACATTTAATATTTGTCACAATCTACCAAGCAAAAAACCTTCAGCCAATTTTTCAAAACCCCTAACTGTATTCTTCTCTGGAGCTATGGTTTCACCTAAATTGATTAGTGACACTGCGAGTATATGATTGTAAGATTGTATGGTCTATTAGTCAAGTTATCATAAAAATCACAATGTCACACCAAGATAAAATAAGAGAACTAAGATAGCCTAACTAAAACCCCATGAAAGTTGGTAAAGGAAAAGTAGTTAGAGACTGTACTAAAATATGATAGAAATGTAAGAGCAACGACTCATTCGCCTCGACAAGGCTTGCTCTTGTCAATGGCGGTTTTGTTCCGGATAACAGAGCCCATTCTATCGAGAATCAGGATGCAAAAAGGGAGGTAAATAGAGGGATATTAGTTAGGCTATCTTAGCTCTCTTATTTTATCTTGATCTTACTGATGTTGCTGTCATTGACAGGGCCATGGCTGGATTCCCTGATCCTCCAGGACATTCTTCCCTTTCTCCAAATTCACTATCTATAAAGGAAGATATGATGCATTGTTAGTTAACTGAATTCATGTTATGAATATGACATGTTATTTACATATATGTAAGGGAAAAAATAATGAACATAAAGTGATTTGTGAGGTGTGGGTTAATTGCTATTGTGATAAGCAAATCAATAAATAGCAGAATGGTCAGCACTGCAAAGGCTTTGGTAATTTAATGTAATAACAGAACAATTCAGAATGTTTCTACCTTTCTTACTGAATTCATGATGAGCAAATTATGGAAAGCAGGTAAGATGAGAAGCAATAACAATGGCCTGACAACATAAGGGATTTGGCATGAAAAACAGTGGGGCACGCATTGAGAGTTTCTTATTGAGAACATGAATAGTATAAAATTTGAAAGTATGTTAGAAGCATTTAGGAGCTTTGGTGGGAAAATTCAAATTTTCATTACATTATTTTGGGTTTTGAGGGTTAATGATGAAATGGTCTACAACTGTTGCAAAAATGTCTGAAATTCACCATGGCCTCATCAATCTACTTACTTCATTGAGCATTTTTTATTTTTTTTTCTTGGAGAATGGAAGTGGCCAGAGTAAAAAATTACATGAAAGGTTATACTGACTAGAGTGGGAACTGGTCCTTACCAACTGGCTCAGCTTTTATTACAACTACATCCCCTAATCGATCAGAGTTTTCAAGTTTGATTCCACTTTTGCTTTCTGCATCGTTTTCGGATAATTCTCTTTCCATAACTGACCAGCCTAATTAAACATAAAGATAGAGGGAGTTACTGTAAAAGTCTGAAAGTGACAAACAGCTTATGCCATAACAGGCAGGTTCAATTTTGATTGAGTTATCAATGCAAAATTCTACACATTTAAATCAAAAATTAAATATTTGGTAACAAAAACCTTGATTGTGATTTATTCTGTGAAATTTCTTAGACATATACTCATGTTAACATCAAGAGGCTAAATAGCAAATATGAAGGTTTTTGATTTCCTTAAAAATTCTTGCAGATTTGAAACAAAATCATACACAGACTCATTCCTATCAGACACAGTAAGAGTGAAACTTTATCATGAAACAACTTAAGTGTCACAAATTTCTGGTAGGAAACCTAAGATATCGTCATTTTTTTATATATAGGTTGATACATTCAACAGTGACTCAAATATTTAAGCAAGGGTCACTGAAATCTTAGGTTTACCCATATAGTCAAAGTAAATAAAGAAGTTGCCTTCTCTTTAAACGTTTTTTTACTGCATGAAATTGAGCTTAAAAAATGGTATAAAACTTGTAGGTAAAATTTATTAACTCTCACCAATTGAAATTCAATAAGCTTCACTTTTGTCACACTAGATTCAATTTTGCTTTTCAAGTTTGACCAAAGTTACATGTAAAATCCAGGTTTTAATTCAAGCTTTAATTGTTTAATTAAGAAAAGCAAGATTTGCCAAATAAAATTGAAAAGTGCAGGTTAAAGAATACCGCTATTTTGCCATGCTGAAATAAGAAAAGTTGCAACGTTTTGTGTAAAGCTTTCTCTGATAAAAGAAAACAATAAAATTTGAGCTCGTTTAGAGAAAGAAAGCATCTTCTGATGTACCCATTATTTTGCTATGTATTCTTGTTAACACTGCTAGTCTGCAAAGATTTCGAGAAGCCTCTCTCTATTTAAAAGTAGCATTATTCAAGCATCACCATGGTTTATCATCTTTTCCACATATATGGGTAAGTTAACTGAACGCGCTTACCACATTAGGAGAAAGGTACTAATTTGCTGTATAAACTAATGAAGAAGTTCTTTCAACCAAAATCTAAGTAACTCATTCCAAACAAAATTAAAAAATAACTCACCAATTTCCCAAACTTGTGAATCAAATGTTTGTCCCCAAACAATAATACTTTTAGTCCCAAATAACACGAGCTGCACACGCGCGAGTATTGTTTTGAATTTTCTCCTTCGCACCTACTAAGATTTGCGCACGTGGTTAGGAATTGAAAGGAGCTACTGTAAAATGAAATTTTAAACAACGTTTTTTCTCAAAATCGAAGATTTTTAGCGATGAGTGGGTGCTTTTTCGTCGAACTTTTCGGCAAATGAAGGTTGTCTCACTCACTTTCAGGGGCGCCTACACAAGGGGGGCTGGAGGGGCAACTGCCCCTCCTGCCCTCTTCGAAGAGGGGCAGAGGGGGCAAGAAGTGCCCTGAAATATGATGACTACTTTGACTACTCTCGTTATGATAATAACTATTAGAAAATACTAGAAAGATGATAACACCAGCACAAAAATGTAGAGAATGAAAAGTTTGTCTGTGACAAGGTCGGCCACATAGGGAGAGCGGCAAAGATAATAAATGATAAACAAAAGGTGTGTTCCCTCAGAAGTACTCCAGGAACCTAAGGAGGATAAATCGGTATAAAAACTTAGCGGGCAATCAAAATTTTACAACCAGCCCATTTATAACAGCTATGATTTTTACAAAACCAAATATTGTGAATAGTGAGTGACAAAGCCATTTAATAATCATTTTCATTTATGGATAATTTCGTCAGCATTTTCTTTATGTTTAGAATCTTTGTTGGTAAAAAACGCAGCTGTATGGGTGGCACATATTCAAGTTAATATTTTATTATATTATTTTTATTTCAAATATTTACCTAAAGTTCTGAGGAAAAATTTTCACCATTTTTCTGCGAAAAGTTATTAAAGGAAAACTGAAGAGCGGTTTTGGGAAATTCGAGAATTTCCCAACATTCGGTGGGCTGCAAATGTCTTGAAACACTTTTAACCTCTTGCAAACTATAAAAAAACAGTGTAGCAGATCATTCTTAATTGATTCAACTTTAAATGGTATTTTCACCATTTTTCTGCAAAAAGTTATTAAAGGAAAACCGGAGGGCTGTTTTGCTCGAATCGTCAGAGCGCATTCTGTGTCATGGCTCTCCCCTCAATGAATAAATCGACTCTTTTGAGCCGAGTAGCGAGACTTTTGAGCAGGGTAGTGAGATTTTCGCTCTTTTCAAGCCACTGTTTTCGAATCGCTAAGCGTCCGTTTTGGACAACCAAGGCAACAAACTTTAGGTAAGGGCATCATTTACAAGACTGGAAAGGTTAAAATTACAGAAAAAAATCTGAAAAAATTTGACAGCAGTTGATAGGCCGAGTGGTTTTGAATATGGTGACAGGAAAAGAATATCATTTTCCTAGACCTCGGAAGTCAAATAAAACGTATAATTTTCTTTAAAAACAGAATTAAACAATTATTTTGATGAATACTGAACAACTGGAAATGAAAACTGTCTCAGGGGGTAGCTCCTGGCACGACTTATAAACTCAAGTTTACATCATGGTTAGAGGCGTATTTTGCACTTTCGAAAAATTCCCCTACTTTGGACGCAAAATAAAATCATAACAAAGTGCAAAACCCAAGTGCAGACTATGAAAAAACAGTGTAGGATGTATCGATGAAGAGAATTAACCGCTGTTTGGGCCAAAACCCCGAGATTTAAAAAAGTTATTAAAGGAAAACTGAAGAGCGGTTTTGGGAAAATTTCGTTTTTGCCAACATTCAGGGGGTTGAAAATGTTCTTGAAACAGGTTTAACTTCTTGCAAACTGTAAAAAAACAGTGTAGCAAACTTTGTTCTATCGATTCAACTTTAAATGGTATTTTTACCCTTTTTCTGCGAAAAGTGATTAAAGGAAAACCGGAGGGCTGTTTTCACAAATTCCACATTTTTGTCCAAGTTTCGGAGACTTTCATATTAACCGGAATTTTTATTTAATTGTGAAAATATGAAAAAACAGTAAAACTATGGTATTTGTGATGTTTAAAAATTAAATCAGTCCTACAGATGTAGTTAGTCAAAAGTTATTAAAGGAAAACTGGAGGGTAGTTTGCGTGCGAATCGTCAGAGAGCGAATCGTCAGAATCGTCAGGCCTATATAAATCAATATACAGTTTTGGTGTCTATCAGAGACAAGCGTATTTCAATTCCAGAACTTCTGAGAGATTCAAAACTTCGTTGATGCCAAAGCAACTCTATCTGTGCAGAGCTTCCGTTTACGCTGCTTGCCTGTGAAGAACGAGGAACACAAATTTCAATATTCACATTTAACAACAAACATGATCCATAATTAATTTTTTGGTCTTTGACGAGGGCTGACCAGGTCAAAGAACACTATTTCTGTTATATAGAAATAGATTTTTTAAAAGCTTGAGTCCGTGATTTAATTTAAAGTTTTTATATCATGTTTTGTTACTTAATGACTTCTGTTTATTGTCAATCGATTCTCACTTGCATTTTGCATTTTTATCCCATAGAATATCATTTCTCTGCTTGTTAAATATTTCTTCAGTTTCCAACCCCCTGCTTTTTGAGTTTCCAAAACCTTTTTCGCTTTTGTATAAAATATTAAAGTAGTTTACATTTGTTTAAATGGTTTTAAAAAATAACTGCAAAATTGAATATTTGGGTTATTTTTATGTATTAAAAACGGTGATATGGACCCCACAGACGGTGACATGGACCCCAGAGAGACGAGGAGTCTCTTTTCTCCATAAAGCGATTACCCCCGGTGTTGTCGAGTCATAACCAATAACACAGAATAGATGCCAATAACGTATCTCAGCTGTTACACAATAGAACGTTGTTAGGCAGTGATAAAAAACAATAGGAATCATATTACTCACCATGCTTTTTTCATTCTTGCTTAGTTCTTTGTCTTGTTTTGGTTTGCGAACTGAAGGTAAAGCATCACGTCGAAAAAATGTTTTGATGTTTTCGGTGGCAAAACTAGGAGGAGAGAGAAATGTACGGGAAAAATCAGTCGGAAAAAGGTGCTCTCCTGGGACAGGTTTTCCAGGATGGCAGTCAAGCACAACGGTATCTTCCTCAAGGGGGTATTCGTTCCCTAAAGTCAAGCACATGGTTTACCGTAACGCACTTACCTGTTTTATAGTAAAAGTTTTCTAATTTTGTTCTTGAACACATGGGCTCCGACAAAGGTTGAAAAGTGGGGGGGGGGGCCAAGGGAAAATTTAACACCCGTAACAAAAGATTTTGAAAAAAATTCTATTGTTTTGCAAAAATGTGGGGGGGCTAAGGCCTCCCATAATAGGGGTTGATGTTTTTTCGATCAATGGATGAGCAGCCGGGTTAATCGATTGTTTGCGCAGCAACCAAAGATGGTAACATCAGTAACATAGAAAGGTCAGGCGAAACGTTAATGAAGTAAGGGAGGGGGTGAGATGTTTAGACCCTGTTTACACGAGAGAAAATGGAACGGTTCCAAATGGAACCGTTCCAAAACTAGTACGGATAGGCCTTGCGTTTACACGGGAACTGTTGGAACCGTTCCAGTTTGGATCTGCTATCCGTGCTCTTTTGGCTCCGCTACAGAAACGGTTCCATTTGGAACCGTTCCGTTTGGCTCCCGTGTAAACGGGCAGAACCGCATGGAACCGAGCCAAAAGAGAACGGATAGGAATCGAGGCTACTATGCTATGAGATAGAGGCTAGTTGGAAATGATTTCTTTGTTTGCTTTATTGCTGCGCGCCAAAAAAGAAGAGAAAAAAGTTGATTTGTTTACGATCTATTTCATACATACTTCACGATGAACCGATTAAAGAATACTGTAGCATCAATTTTCTCAATTTTATTGTCAGTTTTGGTAGCTAAAGTTGAAATTATCAGTACTTTGCGTCTCCTTCATAACTTACGACAGCGAAGAATTTTGGCGCCAATCGAACAGAAGGAATTACTGCGCATGCTCTCCCTCCTCTGAAGCAATTTCTGGAACGGTTCCAGGATGCCCGTGTAAACGCAAGCAGAAAAAATTTGGAACCGTTCCAAACGGCACGGTTCCAAATGGAACCGTTCCATTTTCTCTCGTGTAAACAGGGTCTTAGATTGTTCAGGGCTTAAATAAAGGCCACCACCATGGTTAGGAATTCTGGCCGAATTCAAGACAAATTTTCGAAATATGACCTTACAGAGATGGCCAGAAAATGCATCTAGAAGATTTGCCACATCAAGTTTGGTTTGACGAAAGGACGATCCTAGGCAACATATACAAGCTTTCATTTACAATAATTCCCAATCCCTTAATAGTTTCCAATTACCAAAAAGCCAAGATTTTATTCTCAACTCTCAGCGACAAGCCCAGCATTTCCGACACACCTAGCTTTGAACAAATTTGAAATGCAATTATAAAAAATCCTGCCTTGTCTATTGAAGACAAGACAGTGAATAAATGTTCTCAGTAAGAAACTTTCAAGAGTAACGAGTCTTTCTTTCTATGGTTAGATGTCAATTCATGCTTACATTTCTATGAGCATAAAGCTTGAAATGCATCTCAGTTTTCTAGTTGTATCTCGTTTCTTTTTATTGTTTAGTTTACAATGGCAGACATTTAAAACTTATTCAGGCCCGTCGGAACCGGGGGGGGGGGCTGGAGCTCCCCCAATAATTGTCAAATTGTAGTATGTTTCCTTTATAACAGTTCACTAAATGAGATAGAAAACAATGGGCAGCCCCCCCAAACATGAATTTCGTTCCGACGGCACTGACTTATTCATTTTTGCCTAGACTGGATTGGGGGGCATGGATAGAAATATAAATTTTTCTATACCTGCCTTACGAAATACTGTCAGATCAAGCTGCGCTTATAAGATCTTCGAACACAATTTTTGCAAATTATTGAGAGGGGGTGTTGCCCCCTGCCCCCAGTTGTAACAGGATCACTCTCCTGTCACATGTCACGCATGCGCCGTTAATCACTAATCACATGACTTTTACTATATATATATCGTAAATAGAGATTTGATCGGGAGTTTTTGAGTTGATTTGATTCATGTAAGATGATCACGTAGGAGTGCGTTATTATTTGCCTCGCGGCTCTACCAATCATTGTTATGAAACGCTTCTTACATCTGGTGGAGGACCCTTTTTCGACATATCGATGTCCCACGAAGAGACTCTTGGATTAATTCAAGGCTTGGAATTTAGTTACTAACCGCTAATATATATGTATATATATCGGGGAGTATGTATGCTATATAAATTTGTAACTACTTTCCATGTTTGTTTCGTATATGTACTCATAACAGGCAAAGGCCAGTGTCACTTCATTCTTCACCCTCTTAGTACTTGTATATCCATGATCTTTAGCTTTGTTTCAATGAATCTCTTGAACTTCTGTAGTTTTTTTTAATCTATAAACTAGATATTAGAAAATGTTTCACAGGACAAGAACTTTCGATAATTGTGTTTCCCGTAAACCAATGGATCATATCATATTGTAATGGGTATTTCGAGTTACTTGTTACGCTAATTAAAACTTCGACGCACATTAAAACTTCTTGCTAGGGTTTAAATATACATGTATGAGAAAGGGAAATTGTGATGAAAACCGAATAGATTCATCTACAAATAACTGTGAGCCTTTTAGTGTCAATGTGCTCTACGAAACGGACACAGTCCATACTACGAGGATTTCAAACCTCCAGGTTCCTCAAACGAACAACGTCAAACGATGTTACAGGGCCCGTGGCACCGATTCTTAAGTATGGGGGGCAAAAATGAGGGTTACCTATTTAATACCTAAAAGAGGGGTTTAATACCTATAGTTTGCAAGAAAAGTGGGGGCTATGGCCCCCGGCCTCCTGTGGTGCGGGCCCTGCGTTAAAGTTTAGTCTTTGTGAACACCTTGTTTGGTGATAAAGTCATGCTGGACGATGTTCGATGCTGTTCGATGTTTTTCGGTGACTTTCAACAAAGTTTTCATTGTCTTGCAATGCTTGATGCAATGTTCGATGCAGTTTAAAACTTCCTCAAGCATTTTACAAAGATTATAGATGATCAGAGCTGCAAAGAACGGAATTCGCAACATAAGTTAGACCAGATGATAATTCCTGTGTCGAGCAAGTTCATTCTATCTTCTGCATGCAATACTAAGCTTGTTATCTTCTATGAAAACACACTAAAAAAACTTTGCTGCATCTGTTTAGAGGTGCACAAAGATAATGCACGTGTGTCAAATTTATACAGGTGAATCGCATTCCCTGTGCTTGTCTTTATTTGTAAAGGAGTTTCGACAACAAAAGCCGCTTTTCGCTTCTATTGCGCCACCAGTAATACGCCGAAAATGCTTGTAAGTTTCGCGTTTAGAATTTAGGGTTTTGTCGAAACGAATCCAGGCTGTATTAACATGATAGCATTGACTCAAATCTGAACGGCATGGATACGTTTTCGCTATGATAAGCGAAGGATCGTCATAGCTGGAAAGGAGTCCTGTTCGTGTTTCTATGGTAAGTTAAGTTTCGGGTTTTAGAGGTACTTGAATTTGCTTAGGCCGATAGGTTTTGCTGCATTGTTACAAATAAAAACAATTTGATTTTCTGGAAGAGGTATCAAGTATGTTAACAAATGACAGTCATCAAACGGTGTTCTTGCAAACCAGAAGGGAAAGTGTTTTATCCACGTATTTTATCAGGGTTCTTCTGTTTCAGAAACCACTTGACAGATCAAGATATCAATGGAATATAACAGAGCTTCTTTGATAAAATATCTTTATATATCAAATGTTAAACAAGCTTAGATTTTTAAAAGTTCTAGAGGCGGGAGTATCTAAAAATAATTGTCTAAATTGAGTAGATTTTTAGAAATAAGGCGGTGAATCTTGGACAGTTTGTCAATAATAAGGCATCGCTAAGTACCATAAAAAATACAAGTCATTCCTCATTCATTCCTCGAACCTTCTTGATTTTGACCAATATGTTTTGCACATAAAAATATTTCCGACAAATGGTTATCACCATAATGTTCTAATTCTTGATTCAATTAAGGTACGAACTAATAAATTGAGGCTCAGGCTGGCTGTTCTTAATTTTTCCTAAAACGTTTAGGCTGGTTGTTTTGATTTGTTTAAAAGAAATTGTGGTGGATTGTTTTAATTTATTTCTTATTATCAGGAAAAGATTTTACTGAAGAATACAATGGATACTGTTATAATGTACTTATTTACTGTACTGATATGCCCCTTACTATAATGGACTCGTATACGCGCATGTAGCCCTTTACTTAGTTTTCGATTGAATTGAATTGAAAGTTAGTTGGTGTGTTCTGTTACAGTTGAGTCGAAAGTATAAAGAGAGTCTTTTATTTTGCATCCTCCTGAGGAAATCTATTACAAATACGTATATGCATATAAGTTGTAACCTTCGTAGAAATATTCTTGCAAAAAGCATAATGCTTTGCCAGGTGTGTACAGAAAAGTTGTTAAAAATTGCCTTTAATTAAATAGGGCTCCAGCCTCCGCTCATCCAAAGTTGGTTCCTCATTTTGGCCAGTTTTGGTAATGTTCTTAAAAGTAAATATCTGACAACTCCTGCCAATAATTAAAAAAAGTATACAAACAAATTTTGTTGAATTTATTTTTTAACATGCTCCCGCCCCTTGAATTTTTACAACCTTGAGTCACGTCTTATTTTTACAAAATACGGGAATTTCACGCAACAGTTGCCGTGCACTAATTGCGGGACAGTTGAATTATAGCACTGCAACTGCAATGAATCAAAATTCAGCAATTTTTCAACATTTGCGAAGTAACATTTTAAACTAAACTTAAAGTGAAATGCAAAGCTTTCTTATTGAAAATAAACAAATTGTTAGATTGTACCCTTCAAGATGAACATTTACGTATCCTTGGCAAAACGTAATACATTTTAAAGCCAATGGAAATGGAGAAGTTGTTTCATTTGCCTTGCAAATATAAGATTTTAATCGCTTCTATCAGAAAGGCTCCATATGCGATTTTTATTCAAAAAGGATTAAATGCTGATACCTCAGATATTCTGTTTGAATGATTCCCCAGTTTTTTAACACCTCCCCTATTACAAGATGTGCCACGGTATCAATCTGCGCTGAAACACAAATCCATAGACTTTGACAAGACTGGACATAATATTACTAAGTTGCACAGCATATTAAAGATTAGAAGGGACCAATAAAGAAAATGAGGTTAAACAATTCGTAAATAAAACTTAATTGATTTAATTTAGCTTTATCATTAATATGCAGTAGTTACTTTGCAGCAATTCCACATGATGCTAAGATTGTAGAGAAACTTGACTCAGTAGAATGTCAAATCCAAGGCTTATCTTTGTAATCGTGGTATTGGTTTTGTTGGACAGCAATGTTTATGGGCGTCACTGGATCCCAAAGTCGCACGATGTTGTTCATGGGGTACGAATAGGTCATATTGAAGACATAAAGAATCAACCGTTTAGCCAAAAGCTACGTTTCCAAGTGCACTATGATGCGAGTGTGAATATTTTGTCATTAGCCAAGCAAAAGCTTATTAAACAGCGATTAATACCTTCAGCCGTAAACTACTTCCACTTGACATACTCTGTGCGCACGACGAAGGAACATATCAGGTTGCAGTGGATGTGTAAAGATAACTCGTACTTTCTGAAAGATAGCCAAGGTAAAAATGGTGGCGATATACAATACTGCAAAGGTAAATGCATTGCCACAACATGTGGACCTGTCAAAGTACCAGAATCATTTTTAGATCATTGTAGGATTTGCAACGAATATGGATATGATTGCAAAATTAAAGACAAAAACACGGAGAAAAAGCAGCCAACAGTTAACTCTGATTTCATTTTGTTTGTATCAGCAATACCTACACAGCACTGTCATGAGTCGAACATCGTAGCATATGCATCGTACTGCCAACAGGAAAATGCGTTAAATCGACCCGTTGCTGGGTTTGCAAATCTTTGTCCAAGCAAACTCGAAACTGATGCACAAAATTTTGAAAATTTGCTTGCTACAGTGAAACATGAAATTTATCACGCTTTGGGCTTCAGCATTGGACTGTTCGGGTTTTACAGGGACAAAAACGGCAAACCACTCGTTCAGCGAGACAAACATGGACTCCCCGCTTATGATAACACAACCAAGCTTTATCGATGGAATGAAAAGATACTAAAAATGGTGGTGCGTAGCAAGTGGAGCATATCAGGTGGTCACAAGGAGCATCAAGTGCAAATGATTGTCACCCCGAATGTCAAAAGGGAAGTGCGGAGGCATTTCAAATGCCCAGACCTCGAAGGAGCTGAACTTGAAAACCAAGGCGGGGAAGGCACTGCGCTGACGCATTGGGAGAAAAGAGTGTTTGAGAACGAGGCAATGACTGGCACTTACACCCAGCATCCAGTGTTTTCAAGGATAACATTGGCTTTGATGGAGGATACTGGTTGGTATAAAGCAAACTACAGCATGGCCCAGGATCTTGACTGGGGGAAAGGTCTAGGTTGTAAATTTGTAAAGAACAATTGTCGAGCATGGATTGCCGACAGAATAAGTAAAAAGCTTTCAACAGCTCCATTCTGTGCCACTTTGAAACAGTCTCCCCTGCATATGAAGTGTACCCATACAAAACTGTCCCTTGCTCTCTGTAACCTTGTGAAGTACACAAGCAACCTGCCAAAAGAGTTCAGATATTTTGATAGACTGGGGAAAACAGCTGTCAATGATATCTCAACTTACGGAGGAGCGGTGGAACTAGCAGATTTTTGCCCCTTTTACCAGAAGTTCACTCTAACCGATGAAACTGGGCACAAGCGTGGCACTACATGTACACTTTCCGAAAATTCGCCAGAACGTGACAAAAATTACGCCCTCGAAATGTACAGTAAAAGGTCGAAATGCATTGAGCATGGCCGACATTGGACGGCACGCAAAGGCTTATTGACACGGACTATGTTGGACTGGGGGAGTGGTTGCTATAATCACAAATGCACGAGAAGTGGCCTGGTACTCATTGTTGGTGAAAGAGGCTATCATTGTGAATACGAGGGACAACGACTAGAAATAACTGGACTTATGAATGACTGGAAAGTTAACGGTTCGCTGATTTGCCCACCATGTGAAGAATTTTGTGAAAAGGATAAATGTCAAAACCAAAAGACGTTCTTGAATTTGAAAGGTGACAGCCCTATCGAGCTTGAAGAAAAAGAAAATGTTCTCGTCATTGAAAATGCTGGCAACAATGTTGGCTTTAATTTGGCGATATTGATATTCATTCCTATTCTAGGGCTTGTATTGAATAATTTTGTCTTAAATTAGACTAAATTTTTTTACATTGGTAAATTAAACACTACCATCAAACTGTTTGATTTCATTCTGAGTTAAAATCTCTTTGTGTTCAAAAAAGGCCAAAAATTGCAGGATAAACTGATTCTTATTCCAAATTTAAAGAAATTTGAATTTATCAAAATATGGCAAATCTTTATTCAGCGAGAAAAAGATGAAATAGCGAAAAAAGGCTTTGTAAAAACTTCAAGGATGAAGGGCTAAGTTCTTAAAAAAGTCAGGATACCAAAGATCAAATCACATTAAGCTCGTACTTGTGTCCCTTTCTGCCAAGATTTTGTTTTTGACTCCATAAGATCGTATGCTAGAAGAAGGTCGTGCATTTTTGTGACAATTACAGCTACAGAGTAATATGACTGAGACTTCATAAGGCATTTAAACGTTGAGCAAATAGTGATAGAAATTACTTACAGCCAACAATGAGCAATGAATAATCACTTGGCTCAAACACAAGTAGCCAAGCTCTTACCTAAGCATTTTCAGTATTTTTGCTAATCATTTCTTAGTTCAACTAGTATCATATCCTTCTCCTCCACCTCCATGTCTGTTCTTATGTTATTGGCAAACAGGAGTAACGTGATATATCGAGTCATGCACTTTTACAGATGGCAGAAATAAATGACCTGGACGATCTCAATGAACTCTCGTCATCCGTCACCATTGGTCCAGCTATTAGCCTGTTAGCCGTAGTTTTGAAAATGCACATTTCTCATTAGTTTACTTGCGCTTGTGTTTCAATGTTACTTTTCGAGACGTTGATAATAAAGTTCAAATAATGATAAAGTGGTTTAATCTTAACATGCAATTTTCATTTAAAGCCATCATACTAGACAAGATTAAGATGCATAAAACATTTAAAAATACTATAATTTAGACACAGTTATGGTACCTCAATTACTTGAGATCGTCCTTTTTTGCTTTATTCGTTATAATTCCTCACTGCTCTGAAATGTTAATCCTACAAAAATTTTGCTGCTGCAAACATGTTTTTGCTTACGTGACAATTTTCTCCTTCGCGCCAAAATTTGATGGCCTCGATTTGAAATTCAAATTGCATCAATTTTTTTATCTTAAATGTAGACTTTTCGAGTTTATTGCAATTTCTAGGACTGCGCAAGACACATTATTTGCACCAGTTTTGCAAGGAACCAAGTTTTAATTGAATTACTGAAGCGCTGGGTACTTTTTACTATTTTCAATGATACTGGAAGTGAATTCCAGATTTCAGATCTGTTATAATTTTTTAATATCATTACAAAACCGTCAATGAAGGAAAACCAAGGAAGCCTTAGGTCCTTCAGTTTTTGGAAAAGAAAAGAGCCTTTCGCAAAATCTTTTATTGTGAATCATTAGTTTCTCTTTATCCCTTCCATTTTCAAGCTTGCGTCGGAGCCCTTTTGATAAGGTTTTTTTAATCAAAGCTTGTGATCTGTTGTTTCAAGAAATTATTAAAAAATCATCAGGTAGGACTTTCGTTAGTATTTAATAAGAGTTTCATAAACTTCAAATGGCAACCGAATTTGAATGGTAAGGTATTTATGCACAATGTTGTATCCACCAGTCGAAAAGAGAAACATTTATCATTGGAATGACAATGCTTTTCACCTGCTGCCAATGTGCTGAACCAAAAGTGCCCCTTTTCTTTATAAACACTCTTATCAACTGAGCAATAAATGGAATAAATAGATACCTTCTTTATGGGAGCTAGCAACTGAATCTTTGCGTGAAAAGAATAGTCAGAGTAGGCTAGGCGTTATGTTATGCCTCTTGTTAGTTTTCTTTAGCTTAATCTGGCTTTCTTTGCCACATATTAATGGATAGAAATTGAAATGACCGAGCATTCACGGTATGTTAAAGGCCTTTTTTTAAGAAAGGGGATGGTTTCCATAATAAAATATGTCCCTCCTGGAGATAAAATAAGGTGGGACATAATCCAAAAGATACCCCTACACGTGCCCTACCCATTATGCCCTCCGTTATATATTGATCGCTGGCACCACCACGGTATCCACCTAAATCATAAGCAATTCAACATTGTTTTTTTATTGTTATCTACTTAATTAATAGATTAGCAATACATTGATAAAACAAAAAACCAATTAGAATGTGGTACATGAAAAACTCAAATAGCTTTGAAAGTCATGTGCCCCTATGACGTGTTAATGTATTAAAAAAGAATCTGCTTGAACTTGAGAAGTAATATATAAATATACAAAAGATTAATGTAACGCAGTACAATTAATTGCATGTTAGATACGCATATTGAAAGGAATTAAAGAAGGTCATGATGTCAGTTATAGAATGCTTTCCAGTAAGGAGCAATAAGGTTTTGAGGATGTCTGAATCATCGTGTTGTGTAGAAGATGCACTTTAAATATCGGTTTGAACAAGCTCTTGCTGGTTTTTTATGATCCATGTGATCGGTTTTCAATACTTAGGGTGTTCCTTATGAATTACAGTCGATTCATTATTAAAAATCATCTGCAAACTTTCTTCTAGTTGCTATAAAAACGATGCGTGCCAACATGGATGTGTTTTCAAGTAATGTTGAAAAAATAACAATTAATCATCCTTATTGTTTTGTAACTAACCGATCATGCTTAATCACGCAACAAGCGATTTGTAATTGAAAGTGATTATGACTTGAGTCTTGTTAATGAGAGTTCAACCGTTGGTCGCGGGGATTTCGCAATATTAATCAACTTGTAAATATTTTTAAATGTTTTATATCAAATTATAGGATCAAACTGGAATAGACATTGTGATTCCTTCTACGACTCCAACCCTTGCGAATTCAACAAATAATGACGAAAACATTTTCAAATAACATAGATTATTGACGCGGGTTGATTACATAGATGATTATTTTAAACAGGTTTTAATTGAATTTATCCGTAAAAACTGTAGTTTGATTTTAGATTCAATTTCACTGAATGTCCGGAATGCATTCTCTGAAGATAGTTTTCCTGTATGTGAGAAGATCACCTTTCATAAAATATTCAGCGATTCTTTTTCCAACTGAATTGAGATTTTCAACGAATTTCTCATCTTTCTTCAGAGCAGGAAGCAACTCAAAGAATCCTTCAATAATCTTGTTGTCTTCTAAACATGCACAACCTGGCTTGAAAAAATTACGCTTCAAATCCCCCTGCAACTCTTGCAGCTCGTTTTCAAGCTCCAGTAGCATCGCTTCCTTGCCGGGGAGTTTCAATTCACCTTTTATGTAACTAGCGATAATCAAAGCCTGGTACTCCATTATCTGTTGAATGAAGCAGCTTCTGTCGACATTGCCGACAAAACAAAGATGTGGCTCATTGATCGCAAAGGTCCTTCTGAATAAGGGACCAAAATACATGTTGTTATCAGACATGGTTATCAAATTATCTTCTTTGTTTAGAAACGGAAAGGAAAACTTATAACCAGTGCACGGAATTATCAAATCAACATCAATTTTCTCCCCATTCTTGAAGAATACTTGAGAGCCGTCGATCCTTTCGATTCTAGAGTCAATAAGAGACAGTTTTTCATTTTCGATGTACTTTTTAAAATCAGTGGTGCTCTTGATTTCCCCCAATGTTCCGCTGAAATAAACCTTTTTAACGTTAGCCTCTCCTCGCAAATGATGACCAAACAACTGTACAAGCATATCCAAGCCCGAAAAGCTTGCACCGACCACCAAAATTGATTTGCCAACAATCGCTGGATCATCAGATCGCCTGAAATCATGGCTATGAATGATTTGACCTGGAAAAGTAGCAACTCCGTTCCATGTTGGTAAATATGGAACATTGTTATGACCATTTGCCACTACGACAAAGTCTGCATACAAAACTTCTGTCTGATTTTTGTTAATGCTGTTGCAGATTTTAACCATGAATGTACTTCCATTCTCGGCTTTTTCAACTCTCTTCACTTCAAGAACAAAGGCATCAAGCCGCACCTTTGACATGAGATCAAAATGCTCCACGTAAGCCTTCAAGTATTCGTTGAACTCTTCCCGAGTTAGAAACTCTGGCTTTTCTTCGCTCACAGGAAAATCCTTGAAATGGGAGAAAACAGTTGGTGTGTTCAAAATAAGATCGTCGAATATATTTCTGAACTGGCAACCGTATTTTTCCTGAAATATATTTCCACCAATTGCCTGATCAATTGGATTCTTTTCCTGCAGATATGCCCATAGACCACCAACTGAACTTCTTCCTTCCAGTAGCGTAACATCAGAGACATGCATAAGATGTCGTAAGCAGACGAGGCCTGATACCCCACCTCCGATAATCAGAACTCTTTGTTTCCTTTGCTCCATTTTTGTTTCCAGCTTGCTCAAAACAGGTAAATTTTCAAAAACAGTCGTTAAAAGCCCTTCACATGGAAGAAATGCATGCTAAGGGCATATGGAGCGGGTTTTATCATTAAAGAGGATGACCTAACCGTATTCATTCAGTAACTTGATTGGCCGTTCTTGGAATCCCCTTGAACGAGCACTGAGCTGTCTTATTGTTGCACCAAAATCGATTATGCAGTCATTATAAATAATTGCTAATCAAAAAATCAATGAATGTGATTCAATTTCGTGCATTGTTTGGATTTCATGCCAGCTTTTTGTAACGGTTTGGATTTTATATTTATTCAATTTAGTAATGTTCTCATTGCGTGTTTAAAGTCACATGTTCTGTTAAGTCCTGTTGTGTTTGTGAACGCCTTTTTGTCGCAATGTGTTTGTCTTTCAACATGTAGTGTGACGCTCGTATTGTCCTGTTAAATAGCTTTTGTTTATGTTATTGCCCGCAACTCGCGCGCGATAGCGCGCGAGTGAAGGGCTTATAGTCTGCCCCGCGTATAAGTAGCATATGGAAGCTTCAGTTCATGTTGTCAGCACTTTTTCAGCAGATTTTGTCACTTTTCTGCTGCCATGACAACTGTCAATCAATTTCATTGTCAATCAATCGGCTTTGTCGAGGAGGTCGTTAACCGCCACCTCTTTGTGCGGAAGGGAATTATCTTCGGAGCGTTGCTCTGCCAAGACTCTGTTAAAGGCCTTCGGTTTTTTGGCACGAAAACGGTGCTGCATCACAGCTCTGTTCTCCGCAATGGATGGAAGTTTTGATTCGAAGTTTTGGGAATCAAAACCAGTCGAATGCCACACTATTCTCCCAAAAACTCGAGACCGTACGAGCAAAAGTTATGATTGTTGGCACGAAAACGGTGCTGTATCACAGCTCTGTTCTCCGCAATGGATGGAAGTTTTGATTCGAAGTTTTGGGAATCAAAACCAGTCGAATGCCACACTTTTCTCCCAAAAACTCGAGACCGTACGAGCAAAAGTTATGATTGTCGTGATTATCGAAAAATGAATGTCAAACCCTCGAAAAACTTCATGATTTTCAAAAGGGCGTTGGACTTAAATCAAAGGCAAACTGAACACCAAAAATTCTTGATAAAAAGAATAGTTTAGCATCAACTAGAGCAGCTGTTTTTATAGAATTGTGAAAACCCAAGATGGTGTCTTCTTCAAATATCCTGACCTAAATTTTCAAAACAATCATTATCAAGGAACTAATTGTTTGCGGGCAGTACTAGCAAGAGCTATTTCTAGTTAGGTTATTAGTGTGTGTTGATCACGTTATGAGTAAGCCTCAAATACACGATCAGGTTTTTATCAGTTTTTAACTGACAGTTTTCAGTTTTCACTCAAAAACTGATTGTGTATTTAGCAAAAACTGATAAAAACTGATGCATTTATGACCTTCAGTTGTTGACTGAAAAAGTTGAACACGTCCAACTTTGTCAGTTTTTGACTGATGGGATTTCTTTTCATTTATGTAGAGTAGACTCCATTGTTTAAAGCTGGCGCCCCTATAATCCCCTTGCGCAAGGTGCCTATTTTATTTAGAGCAGCATGAATAAGTGCGATTCAAAGATGGCGACAGGGCCATCACTACGAGGGGGATGTGGGGGTGTGACACCCCAAGACCCTAACCTTGTCGGCAAATCTTCGTAAATGGAAGTTTTGTCGTCAACCTCTTGGTAACTGGCAAATTTTCAGAAGAAAGACAGAGAATTTAGCCATTTTCAAATAGATATTATCGGTTGTTGATGACAGCACCAGTCACAGTTGAAATTTATGAAAACCTAACGAGAATAATCGATGATCGTTCCAACTCTCTCGTGCTAAAGGCCAGGCGCGGTCTGGCCCTATTCTGTGCCCGGGTGGCAAAGTGGCGATCCCCATCGGGCCCTCAGACATGTAAAGTTTAAAAAAAATTACGGGCCCTTTCTGCAAAAGTTGGAGAGGAGAAGATAATTTTCATTAACTGGAAACTAAAGACACAGCCAAGGTCCCTAACATGCGTGCTGGCTTCACAATTAAGCATCAAAATGAAGTCTGCGCGCAGGCCAAAGAACCCCACTATGACCAACATCCACTATAAAGAAACTCTATTTCAAATTTCGCACAAAGGCAAATCTGTCCTACTTCCTAGAGAAATAATTTGAAACTGTATGTAGCGATCAAGGAGCTGTTGTTTTTAGTTAGTTTTCTAGAGTCGCCATTGTTACATTTCTAGCTAATAATGACCTTCCACACATGATCGAATGTTCCCTAGGGTCATATCACTTTAAGGAAAGAAAGTTGCGCAGGAAGAAAGCTTCTCAAATTGGGAAATTTTTGGAATCAACTTTGCGAAAGAAGCGAAATAGGAGCTTTGCAAAAACAAACTTTCACGTTTTAGCGAAAATCATGGACTCTGCGTGAAAAACATTTCTTTTCAATTGAGGTTTCCTTCTATTTTTATTCCACATGATACCAGCAAAACACCGAAAAAGATGTAAAATTTGTCCAACTTAATAATTCTTCGTCAAAGTTTTCAAGAGGATCAACAGCAAAATTTTCTAGATATTTCTCAAAAATAAATTTTCGCAAATTTAGTATTTCAGGAAGTTTTGCGTATCAATCATCCGCGATTTTAGGCCATAAACGCTAAAAAACGCAAAGGTTCCTTCCCTCACAAGTTTCTTCCCGTGAAAATTTCTTTCCGCGAAAGTTTCTTCCTTGAAAGTAGTAAGGAACAGTTGAAGGCCTTCCCCTGCTGCCCTTTAAATTTTTCTTTTCGAAAAACGAAAAAGCCGCCATTGTGTAGACAAAAGGAGTTCGTTTTCTCTCTTGGACTCCATTGGTAATTTTTCTTTAGGCTCGCAGCACTGATTAGGCTAGGCACTGATTGGTCAACTATACCGGTCTTGTGCTAGATCTACAACTGGGTAATTATTTTCCATCGTGTTCTTTCGGAACCTTATTCTGACGTTTTATGCTCTGAGGAGTGTCAGACGAAAAAGCTTTTAGAATGTCGTAAAATGTTTGCTTTTTCCAAAGCCATTTTCAAATTCTGTACCGCAAAAAATTGTTCAGATTCTTCTTATTGTATCCGCATTAATTGCTGCCTTTCTTCTGGGTCTTCTTTCTTCTTTTTGGACCGTTCATTGTTCTTCATCAAAATAACTAGAAGAAGCAAAGCTCTTACCTTGTTCCTTTCGTTGCATTACCTCCAATGGATACAGGGTCTTCAAAGATCTGTTTATCCTTGAGAATCTTCCTCTCCCATTTATGACTCTGACCGTTGCTCCTCTTACCAGGGGCGGATCCAGAGCAAATTTGAAGGAGAGCCAGTTGGTAGTGGAGGCGCTGAAAAATTTTAGAAATTGGTGACGAGTGTACGCTATATGCAACAATTTCAGTCCTTAACTACTGACAGATGGCTCTCCATTCACTTTGTAAGGAAATTTTCACAAAAATTGTTATATACTTTGAGGTAATCCTTGAAATAAATTAGCCTTTAAGTCTCAGAAACCTTTGTCACCTGATTGTCATTCTTGAATAGGGGCGCACAATTCCCAAAAGAGGGGCGCCAGACTTCCTTCAACTGCCCTTAGTTGCCCCCCCTTAAATCCACAACTGCCTCTTAATTCATTGTCCCCACTAGTAATGAGCTGCTCCCCAACTGCCAACTTCCATGTATTTCTTGATGCACCTGACTCCTTGACTACAACAACGTCTCCTTCTTGTACCTCAGCCCCCTTTTGATTTGCTCTTGAGTCGATGGAACTCCCTCAGACTTAGCAAATTTTCATTTTTCCATCTTGCCCAAAAATGTCCAAGAAGGGTGTGTAAGTAACGTGCACGCTTCTCTATGGCCGTGGCATCATACTCATCTTCTTCGTCAACATCATGGCTTGGCAGATTCAAAATGCATCTACCAATCACTAAATGAGCTTGTGTAATTGGTTCTTCATCTTCAAATTCATCTGAACAGATGTACGTTAAAGGTCGTGAATTGACCATACCCTCGATCTCAGCTACAACAGTTGTTAATTGTTCGTAGTCAATTCTTGCATTCCCTAGAATTTTCCTCAATGGTTGCTTCACTGCTAGCACCATACGCTCATAGAAGCCCCCAAACCATGGTGCCGTTTCTAATATAAATTTCCACACAATGTTCTTCTGAGCTACATATTCTTGAACTTCTGCACTTTTCAACAATTTTCCGATTTCCTTGTTAGCATTCTTGAATATTTTAGCATTGTCAGATGTAATCCTGTTGGGTAGACCTCAACGAGCAATGTACCTTTTCAAACAACGAATAAAGGCTGCAGTAGATAAATTTGGCACTGTTTCTAGCTGAATTGCACGACTAGAAGAGCAACAGGTCGAATAAAGGATCAATTTTTTGAACAAGCATTCTCAGGTCTTATTCAGATAAATTCAACCTTTTTACAACCTTAACAAGCCACGGCTAGCTAATATATGCCCTGTTGTCGAAATGGACGCTATGTCGGCCCCCACTTCGAATTTAAAAACACAATACCACTGGCTGAGCAGTACCCCGTCCCCAATTGGCTCGTTTCTATACCGTGGTCTATACCAAATCTTTGCACACAGGGCTGATGGAGCCAGCTTATCGAACTACTTTTAACTTTAAAGTCTTTTTGAAATAGAATCAACGGCCAAAAGAAAAAGTCAAATGAGGCTTCCATTGCTTCTCAATTTGTTGTTCACCCAGCTGGATACTGAGGATTTTACAGTATACTTACACTCGTTGTCGATTGAACTAATTGAATTATTCATAGAAAGAACCGCTATGAAGGCATTTAAAAATGGTTCGCAGCTTTTACTAACTCCTTCGGGTCGTTACTGATTTTGTATATCAGCATATTATGATTTGCTGTATGCAACGTTGAGAATGACGTCATCATAAAATACGAAAATTGACGAAAAAGGAACTACATTTATTTTAAGTTATTATTGTCATTACGTTTTAGCTGTGTGACGCGCCGCGACGCGCCGCTTCTAGTGTGAATTCAGCTTAAATCTAGATTCTAGATTTCTTTCCGACAAAAACAGTGCCTCTGTTAAAAATTTTTTTAACTCCCTCCCTTTCTCAATACCCTTTGTTTGTTTTGGATGCCACAGCAAAGTTGTTCCCTTTTGTTTTGCTCGTAATTTGTTGTTTTGCCTCCGTAGACACCAGCCTATTCATTAAAATATGGTGTTCCGTCTGAGCATAGGTTTTCCGTGCCATCAAAGACTGCAATTTAAAGCAAAGGTAGTTAGCCCTACTGGAAAATTAACGATACCTCCTGGTTTTATCTCAAACGCTTAATAATCTGCTAGACTGCTGCGATAGTCGTGAGTATAAGACATCTGCAGTGGCCATTTCAAATTCAATGTTTTGCAGTTCCACAATAGAACAGAAACAATAGGTAGCCAATAAACTATTGGCCATTGTACAGCTCTCTTACAAATATGGTATAATTTCCGAGTTCCAGGTACTGTTTTGACTGAGGCCTTATTCGCACTGCATCTAGAAACCTGATAATGCTAATCCCTTATTGTTCAATCTTCAAAGGCGGCAAGGGTTTGTCAGGAATTAGCTTAATTGGTAGAGTGCGTACAGCAAAATCTGAAATCCGACAAATTGTAACGTTTCGACTAATTGGTCGAAGGTTCCGTCGTAGAGCTCTGGAGCTTCACAATCTCGTGAAAATCTATGATAACCAGCCCAGGGTGCTATTTGAAATCATATCACGATTTAAAAAGGTACAATTTCTTAATGGCAACCTGATAACGTGTTAGATAACAATACAACATCTCAGAAAACTGCCTAATGCGAACAGAAGTCTGACAAACTTTGTCAATCTTGAAAAAGTTTTTTTAATTGGCGTGAGAATATTGGGTTTGACAAACATTATCATATTTGCAGTGCGAATAGGGCCTGAGTTCCATCCGTGTTCTAAACAAAAATTTTATTGTTTCAATTCATTCACTTCCGAGGCACAAAAAGTTCATTTCCGAGTTCTAGGATTGAATGCTGTTGTCCTCCACAGCGTCTGGAAAATCGTTTCCAAATCATGACAAAGAAGAAACTGGCAATTTTAAGATTTTCAAGAGACTGTGATAAAACTAAGAATTTTTAGGTTTCAATTTTTTAATTTAAATATTACTTGTTTCAGGCAACACTATTTTTAGCTGTATGTTGGAAAACTGACTGAGTTCTGTGCACCAAGGAACTCACTCTGGATCCGCCTCTGCTCTCAAGCTAGCACTGATTGTTAGGCTTTTTATCGAGGCACATAAAGTGTTCCAAAGGATGGAATGTTTCCAATACACAAGTACCTACATATTTTTTTATAATGTATTACTAAACATCGATCTACTGTCTGAAAAAAAGGAAAACAAATGCTTTCTCAAGTCACTTGTTCCAAGCAAGGGCGGTAGTGATGGCGCTGAAAATTTTCTAGAAATTGATGACGAAAGCACGCTGTTTACACAGACCCTAACTACTGACAGAAGACTCTCTTTTCGCCTTCTAAAGGAAATTTTCATAATAATAGTGCAAAATCGTTTCCAAAAAGGGGCGCTAGACTTGCTTCAACTCGGTGAGGGAGGGGCAACTGACCCTAGTTGCCCCCCCCCCTTAAATCCGCCACTGGTTCCAAGTAACAATGCAGAATCATGTCTGAAGTTAAAATATCCTAGTAATCAACCAAATCTATGCCTGTAAAATCTACTATATTACACCTCCCTACCATCATAATACTTTTATAGCCAAGTTCTCTTGTAAGATTACTTTATTAGTTCCACAGCAAGATTATGGGCTCATTGTAAGGAATTTTATCACTCCACAATTGCGATGCATTGCTGCACAAATCGGTTATCACTGCATGTTAAATAAGTTCTTGCTAGTTTATCTAATTTAAGGGGCCTGAAGAGTCATCCGCTGGTGTTTATCTCACAAGTGCCAAAGAAGAAGTAAAGTTTTTACTTTACCCAATTAGGTTCTATTCACTTGATTGATTTTACCAGACCCAATTCTCCTAGCCTGCGTGCAGACTCAGAAAGAGTCAAGAGTCTGCACACAGGCTTAAAGGCAATCTGTCACGGCATTGATTGGTTATAAGAACAAAGGGACTTTTTATTGTTTCCAGTCCCTCTTTAATTTATCGCACTGTAAAAAATATGGCGGAGCGCTGGAATTGTGTTTAGGCTATTGTTCCAACAACTGTTCTCGTTAACCAATCTACAACGAGACAGATTGCCTTTAATTCTCCCCCGTTCCCCAAGAATACGCAAAAAGCATTGTGTGCCCCAAAATCAACTGCCAATGAGAGGCGATGCAGTGTTTCCAAACAACTTCACCGAACCCCCGGTTTTTGCGTGGATTTTTTCGTATAAATTTGCAAAGCCATAACATCAGTTCAATACTTCAAGGTAAAAGAGGCATACAGAAGGCTTTTCAGTTCAAGATACATCAGGTAATTATAGATAGTGTAACTGATATTCGTTAACATACTTTGGAACCCTCTTTTTATGTAGCTGAAATTATCTTCATGAAATGTAGTTCAATATTATTTATGATTTGAATACAAAATTTATGATATGAAGGCTCTTGAGCTTCATATTTTTCAAATCATCTTATGCAAATAAAGGGTGCCGTGACTTCACCACGATAAACTCATTTTAATGATACACATTTGAACACACAAGCATGCAAGCGTATTTTCAAAACATTATGCTTCATAGATTAATTTATAGAAAACGCGAATGCAGTTACATTCTCAAGCAATACACACTCAAGCAATTTTATTTGTGATTCAAATATCAATTGCTGGTAACTGGTTATTGTCTGATACCTTATTTTTCACAACTGGGATATGAAATCATAAATGCTCCCTCTATGCTTCATACAGAAGCTTCAAAAGCTTTAGTTTCAAATTTAAATCAAAATGAATTTTGTTTACGTCTAATAGAGCTGCTCGTTGTCTTTAATAATTTTTGTGGAGAACGTGTGCGATGTTTCTCTCCTAATTTCAAATAAACTTTCCAATGACCATTATAGAATTGAAACAAAATCACACTCGCTGGGCATGTCTCTTATCGAGGGGCAAACTTTCTCCATAAAATTCTGGCAGACCTTCCGCAGAAATCCTATTGTTTGGTTTGAAAATATCTAGAAGTCCTTTTGTTTTTGTTGGAATCGCGTACGTCATTTGCATTAGTAAAGTTTTGATCAGCAATTCTACAATACCGAAGAAATTTTTGCGACAAAATGCAGTTTTGCAATTTCCTACTTTACGTTGCCCCTGTAAACTCCACCCAAAAGCTCTAACCTTATGATAATGTCGAAGAGTAGCAACAAATTGCTTCAATTTTTTGCAATCTTGGGCCCTCTACCTTGACTTCTTTTTCATTTGCAGTAAAAGGCTATCCTTGCTCCTTAATTTTGATATTTGATTCTAACAATTCTTTCAAGCTGTTAATTATCTGAAAATTATTTTCTTTATTTTTGTTTTTTTCACAATCGTTGGTACATGTTTCTTGATCGCAAGTTCGCTGAAACTCTGTACCCCTGATTTTGCGTAAACTCTGTGCCCCTGCTTTTGCGTAAACTCTGTTCCCCTGCCAAGTCAGCTGAAACGTAATCTCGATAATCTTTTTTGTGGAACAGTCAAATTATATCTGCTCATTGGTATTGTATATTGATAGAGCAAAAATTTCTTTTACGCTCAGTTCAACATGGTTCTAACATGAAGTCAAGTTGGTCAAAAGTGGAATCAGTGAGTGAACGATTCTCAATCCGGTGACAAATGACACAAAAGGGAGGGAACTAACCCTCCCCTGCTTTCTTTTATTCCTTCTCAGCATAGTTACTTGGTGGAGTTTTTCAGAAAGCTCAACCAAAAACAGCATTTTATGTGAATGGAAAGCAATATGATGGAAACAAAGAATATATAAGGAAGTTGTGATTATATATCAACGATATTCATAGAAATCATTAAGTCAAGAACAGCCTTCTTTTTAGTTCATGTAATCTGAATTATACATATTCATTATAGTGCACAATGCCCACCAACATTATCAACGTACGAAGAGACGTATCTTGCGGGGGATGTAAAAGGTGTAACACCCTCCCCCAAAGGCTTCATGAATTCTTCGGTAAATCTCCAGTTTGTCTACAAAATCCTTAGTTGGTCGGCAAAATCATCCATCAGTAGGTGAAATAGCACCTAAATTCTTCTCCATCTATGTCTTCGTCGGTAAATTTGTCTTTTGATTCTTTTCTATTGAGCAGGAAAAATTTTTCTGCCAACAAAATTATTTTGCATTCAACACTAAAAAGAGCATAAAATCCAAATTGATTAATAATCAGCATTTTGAAACATTCTAACGCTATTCGTCTTTCAAAAAGCTTTCGCATGTTTCGATTTGTTTGCTTTTTTCAAAGACATTTTTAATTTCTGTACAACCAAAAAATGATTTGTTTCTTGTGAGCACAAAAATAAAACTCTGTTTAAATCTTAATCTGAAGAGATTTTGGTCATCATCCAGCAACAGAAAGAAAACAACTGCGTCTGGCAACGACGGACTAAAGCTTTGGTTGGGTGACCTAAAGAAAGCATGACGTTGACATCTGTCTTAACATTACACATCTCTCGAGATGCAATCTTAACATTACACAAACAGTGATTCTAATAACAGCAAGCTTTAGTAACATTAGAAGGAACACGTTTTTAATCTTTTCAGATTCAATAGCAGGCTCACATTTGATATCCAAGTTTTCTTTTGAAACCTGTTCTTTTCTAATTCTAAAAATTGCAAAGTAAACACTTCTGCCTGAAAGAAACTCGACATCAATTCTTTATTTTCTGTACTCGAGCAGTGCAATCAAAAACACGTGGCATTTTCTTTATATTTAGATTCGAGAAGGAAAAAGCAAGGTCATGTGTCATGATATGGTGTACCTTTGAAATCAAACATTATTATTTGTATTGTTTTAATCTAGAGTAGTAGATTGATGTGACATTGCATGTTTTGACTAAGATCGTTCTGTATTTATAACCATGTAATTACAGTACTTTGTTAAACTTTCCACTTGCAAAGCAAACTCAAGTTCTTAATTAAACTAAAAGTTTTCAATTCAAAAATATGTCGGTACTAGTATAGCACAGCTAACAATATTTTAATGACTAAATTCTGTTGACAAAAGTAAGTATTGAAGTGTTTTAGCCTTTCAATACGTTCGGTATCCTTGTAATAATATCGCGGCTTGGCTGCATTTTTACAAATAGTTAATTTTGCGTGAGAATATGCAGTGAGGCAGCCAAGTGCAAGATAACTCTATTTAACATGAATTAAAAATCCTTTCTTTAGCCAAATGTTTTTTCCTGCAGTTTTGTAGTCATGGCGATGACGTCTCATTCTAATTTTGCGAATACTCGAGATATTCATTGTCAGGGTATAATATTGACAAACTTGCTCCAAGAAGTACAAACCTGCCAATTAATGGCATTGAAAGCATTCTAATTTTGGCAGTCTTAGAATGAATTCAAATGTGTAAAGTTTGTTGAAGGATGTGCTTCCATATAGATGCCCCATGCACGCACGTTCGCTAAAACTGCTGACTGAATAATAAAAGCACTGCCAAAAGTCTTGGAACACTAACTAAGTTTTCAAAGGCAAATTCAGCCACCCCCTCTCCCCCTAGGAACAATGTTGATTTACTATAGAAAAAAGAAAGGGGGTACATAGAACGCTTTTTCTTATAGCTTGTTTGGTATTTTTCAATGCTTTCAACATTGTTTTGGAGGGAAAATGGGACAGAAGTAGTAGTATTCGGGAAAACAAATAAGAAATAGAAAAGCACAGCGCAAAATGTTGGATGTTCCAAGTTATTTTGGCAGTGATTGCTATTGAACTTCCACTTTTCTGTGATTTCGTTGGTTTAGAGCAATCTAATTCTGCCTCGGTTGGTTTAGAACCATCTTGTTGTTGTTTGTTGGAGTTCCGCTTCTTCACCATTAGGTGTCGCTGCTTCTCTAGTCTTCAAAATAATTGCTCTTGTTAACTTCTCCCATCCCTTCCTATTTTGGGCCAGTGTTCTCAATCATTCCAGATCTTCTTTGGTGTTGAGCTTTACCCGGTGACAGTAGTTCAGCTGTATAAGGGTCTTTATTGTAATTGGCCTTTAGATCATCATTCAGTACCTTTGGTAGAGTTGTTCTTGGTTTTCCTCTGAATCCTTTGGCTTTTATATTTATGAAGTACAATTCCATGGCTTTAAATGTTGGTATATTTCTGTCTCTTCTCAAGATATGACCAAATAGTTCCCCCCCTTTGGTTCCTCATAGTGTATGATATTGGTTTTTCTCCCCTCACTTCATACAATTTCTTATTCGATATGCGTGTTGGATATCTTATTCCTAGAATTCTACGTAACTGCCTCCGGTGATATGCATCTAATCTCTGTTGTACATTTGATGAAACTCCCCATGTTCCACAGTTGTAGAGCAGTACTGATATTATTAATGCTCTATATATCCTGATTTCTTCTCAAGCTTTACTTTATCTTTTTCTTTAGATATATTGCATTTATTTTGTTCATTGATGCTGTGACTAACTGCTTTCTTCTATTGATATCTTCCTCATCTCCTAATAGTGAACCCATTTTCTTTGCATTTCTCTATTCCTCTTCCTTTTTTATTTCTTTCTATTGATGGTAGTGTATTCCCTTTTTTCGTTATTGACCAATAGTTTATACTTCTTTAATACTTTGCTTATCTCGCCAACATCTTTATGTTTTATTATATACCTATAAAGTCGACGTCATCTGCATAGGCAATTTCTGTTGATAATTCTTCTTCTATTCTATCAATCTCTATTCTATTAATCTAGACCAATCTTAGCTCGCCTCAAAGCCGGCTTCTTGAATGAACTCATTTCCTTTAAATTTATCAAATCTCAGTTGAATTGTCTGAAGTTTTGCTATACTTTCACAAGCAATACAGCAATAATTCACGAATGTTCTGATCAATACAATAAAACAGCGGAGTCAGATAAGAGAAAAAACATGGCCTTTTTAATTTATATAAATTAAAAAATATTGTCATTTTTCTAAGTTCATCAAAATAAAAACGTTTTTGTGAAATGGATGAATTTTAGATAGCCTCAAAACATATTTTGCTACAGTCCAATCATAACCTTTAATCGCCTTGAATGATCATATAATAATTTGTACACTACCATATATTTGGAAACATTCAGCTGGCAATACGTCCAGCTGGAAAGTTTCCCGTTTTGCCCCATGAACCATTAATTATATTAGTTAGTGCTTTTTAAGATTTCTTATTAGTAAGAAGCTGAAAAAATGAATTACAATTGTTTCTTTGTATGGCGCATAAACTTTTATTAGATGGAAGGCCTTCTTAGGCCCTATTGTAATTCACAATCATTGTCTTATTGCAACCTTACGAAGATGCAACATTTTGTCGTTATTTCAGTTACATTCTACTGTTGTAAGACTACGTTGATAATAATAATTAATACTTAGGCTCCGGCTTGAATTATAAGTATATGTGCCTAATTTGCTGATGCACTTTTGTTCAGGATGCATCAGTCATCTTCAAAGACCCTTGTTAACTTGTCCTTTGTTCTTCTTTTGGCAGTTATTCCCGGTAAGTAGGTCTATTTTTATCTGCTTGCTCCGAACTTATTCATTGTTGTTAATTACCATTTTGTAAAACAGCGCTTCAGAAGAATCAGTATGGAAAGTTTATCCTAACAGTGATAGTGGAATGAAAATAGATACGAATATATGAAGTAAATCAGACAAGTTCTTGGTTCTAACAATCTGAACCATCAATTGCAGACTCACAAGAGATGCTGGGGAGAAATTTTATCCTGGTCCTACCTTCCCACATGCATTGAGAGGTCTATCGATTTAATCTGTTCTAAATTTTATAAATCACCGTACTTGCCTCGGCAAAAGCAAAAAACCTAGGAAAATTAAAAAAGTAAAACAAATTGAAAGTAAGTAATGTTGATGTACCAAAACAGATAAAGTCCCAAAGATAAACAGATATACAAAGTGTTCCAAAGTGAGGACGTCAAAAAATTAAATTCTAAATTATCTTTCAATTTGACCAGATAACCTGAAAACGTCATTAAATATCTCTAGGTATGCAAAATAAGTTAAATGTACTACAAATTGGCAGAGGTATGGCCACATGAGCACAGGCTCAATTTTTTTTAATTTTAGTTTTTTAAAAATCACCGTTTTCTCAGCTGCAGCTTCCTTGGAAACATTATGCCTGTCCACTCCTGCCAGCCATAGCAAAATAACATTGCAATATTAACCAGATTGCTCTTTAATCAAATTGCTATTCTCAAATAAACACAACCTCAAATAACGGCCCTCTAAATGTCACCAAAATCAATTTTTAGAAGTTTTCATTTTGAATCCCATAACCATCACGGAAAACCAGCAAATGATCAAAATCAGTTAAATATCGTACGTATTGGCTGATATATGGCCACATGAACAAACCTCTTTATCTCTGTCTCTGTTCATAGCTTATTTTCTCGCCTGTTCTTTGACATGTTTAACTGATTTTGCATATCTATATGTATCTTGGAAACATACAGTGAACAGCAGAGACATCTAATAGAAGATGTCTTTTGGATTGTGTGGATCAAATTCTAAAAGCCCTACTAAACAAAGTTTTTGCATTTTCAAAGGGTCGTTTTTCCTCAAGCATCAACCTTCTTGAAACTTTTGTTTGCAGCTTTTTGCCATTCAGAGGCTTGCTCTGGTGACCTACTGAAAGACAAAGTCTGTAAAGATTCGATACAGCCAACCTGTAGCAACAGGGTTGTCCGCAGCGTTTATGACGATGATTGTGAACAAATTGAGAAATGTGTTTGTCCAAGTGCAACACCGTTACGCTTTAATGACCGATGCTACAAGACATTCGAGTGTCCTAAGGTAAAGATAGTTTGGATCAGCTGTAGAATAATTTGACATCTCCGTCAAAAATTCATTTCATATCTGTTATGCGTTCCTATAATACCTTTTCATAGCTGCAGAAATAATTTCCCATATATGGCCGTTAACATATTGTACACATGGTAAAAATCTTCGCTATTATTCAATCATATACGACTGAATAATAGCATTGGCTAATCGAAAGAGCTGACAGGGCAAGGTGAAATCCATGAAGAACAAGACCGAAGCTTTTACCATTGAGGAGGAGCTGCATCTGCTTTGGCAAGAGCGTTGGGAAAACACTTGGAAACTATGCGTGTTTTGCTGAAGTCAACCTAGGCTAATGATAATGTTTAGCCACAGACTCAAGATAGCTAACGTCAAGGATTTAGATAGCTAACGTTGGTTCTGGACTTTCTTTCCTATTCTTCTTCAGGCAACTGGCCAGTAACACTATATGTTATTTTGTCATATTTCGTTATAGAAATCAGCGGATGGCATAAGCAACAATAGGACAGGCCATAACTTTGTTATACCTGGCAAAGTGAATGGTCGAAATGAAGTGTATGGCATGCATATATCTGCATTAAGACTGTCACCACATTGGTACCATGGGATTGCCTTGTTCCAGTTCACCGACTCCAGCTGTGCTGAGACAGTTAAAAATGCACATGCAAAGAACCCCGCCATCTTTATCAGCATAAACTACAGGGTACGTGCTATATCAATATTCCCGAAAAAAGCTGTTCACTTGTTCTTTATGCATGACTGCCAATCGGAGAATAAAATGAAATAGAAAGGCACCACTATGTGACATATTGTCCAATCCAATCCCTCTTAAAGGAAGTAGGAAACAGGGGCGCCTGTACAAACTTAAGGCAGGAGGGGCATTGCTGGTGCTAAGGGCAAATAGAAGAATTTTCCACTACCAAAATCGATTGTTTGTGAAGGGTGGGGGAGGGATGCAAAATGAAGTATTAGCATGGATCTGTTTCACCAATACAGCTGGGACTTTTCAGTCACAAGCTCTAAACATAGGCACAATGTTGACAAAATTCTCCATGCAAGTGGGTATTAAATGGCCTTGTCATTATTCGAAATTTTTGATTTTACGAAAGTTATGGCAACGATAAATGAGCTGGCTGTAAGACTTTGATTGTCTTCTTAGCCTCAATACTTCATGGTTGCAGAATCATTGAGAGGATAAAAAAGGAAAATAATAATCAAAAGAATCAAATAATTGTTTACTTTAGCGTGTTTTTTATATCAAGGCATAAAATAAGCGTAACATCCTTGGTCTGATGATGGGCAAAATAGTCATTATCTTATAAGACACCGTTTGTATTTTTAAAATTTATTGTCGTCTTTTGTAAAAGAATTTTCCGATATCAAAGACCGATAGCAAAAAAGGGAGATTGTTATATTTTTTTGAATTTCTAATTGAAATTATCATAATGGGAGTGGCTAAACTAGTCATCAATTATCTACAAGATTCTATAATATTTTTTTAAAGAGTGAATATTTAAGGGCACTGCTTGCCTTCTCTGCTGCCCCCAAATACATATAAAAACAATAAGCGATACTAAACACATTGTTTCAGTATATAAAAGCAAACATTTCAAATTCTTCCACTCAAGATACAGTTGAGTAGCCTACCTTCATTTGTCATTGTTTAGTTAACTGCGATGTCAAAAAATCACAGGCTCATTTTGACAAAGGATACCTAACATACCCAGTGGCGGCGCCAGCTGCTGTAGAGTGGGAAAGTAATGGGTGTTACCCGTGAGACCACGCCCTATTGGCCTCGTTTTAGTGATTTGTATAAGGTCAAATTTCCTTAGGAAATATGATCTACCCCTACCTAGTGCTTTTTAATCCGTTTTTAGACGAAATATGTAGACCATGCTTCGACAAAAGTGGGGAGGCAATTACCACCCCATACCACCACTTGGCGCCGCCACTGAACATAACCAGTAAATGTTACGGTAGCTTATTTTTCTTTTAGGTACCGATAAAACTTGCTGACTTGCTGACAACTGGAAATACATTCCTGGCAACGATTGGTTTCGGAGCAGGATCGGTGTTTACACCCATTACTCAATGTAACGTGAGTTTTTCTCTTGCATTTGTGTAACTTCTGATTTATAATATTTACGGATATCAATGGGAGGTGCAACTATCATGGTATCTAAGGTCAGATTGGCGATAAACTTTTTCTCAAATTGGCAAAGAAATCTTCTCAAATAGGATATACACAAACAGAGATATTATCTTTTATATATGATATTCAGATCTTTATGAGCAATTGATTCTTAGTCGTTGTTTTACAGCTTCGTGTAAAGAAAGTCCTGGATTTAAGACGATACAAATCTGATGAGCCCTACCCAGGCTGCCAAAAGTTCCTTCTTTTTGGAGACGGTGATAATGCATACATCTCGCACATCCCAACCAGATGCAAAGAAACACAACAGGTAAACATGAAATACGTCAATATTTGTGTTTTTAAAGGCAATCGACAGATATAAAAGTGGATTAAGCCATCTGTCAATCAGTATTAGCCAATCAATAAGCGTGTTGGTGGAATCACACTCGCTGATTGGTCAATTCTTGATTAAAAGACGACTTAAGCCCATTTAGTATCTGTCGATTGCCTTTAAGGCAGCCATGAAGAGGTAACCAAGGGAACTAACCTGTTGCCAAGAGCGTAAATGAGAACTTACAAGGTCGAAATGGTTTGATGTCGATTTTTTAGCTGCCTTAGGTACAAGAGCCTCAGACGATGTGCAATAAATAGAAGAAGCGAGAGGAAAGGTAGCGATTTGTGAATCTTTCGAGGCTCGAGCATCTATAGTATGTTTGAGGGCATCTAAAAGCGCTAAAAGGCCTTAGCTGGCTCTCTTCAGCAGTATGCCAAGATCAGAAAACATGGCGCTATATATTCAATAAACTTTTCCAGGTTCTAAGATAAATTTCATGGAAATGTTCCCGACTATGTAAACAACATCTGGGTAAATAACCGGAAATTTTTGTTTTGGCAATGCAAATTCATATGCAAAAGCATCTTCCTTATTACCTTAAATCAAACATTTACGAACGTGTATATCTTCTAGATAATGATGTTGAAGTCGGTGCCTTCTGAATTAACAGTAGAGCAGCTAAAGTCAGGGGTGGTTGCATGGCTCCCTGAGGTTAAAGGGGAACCACTAAAGGATGCAAGTGGAGAAATCATCGACCCACTTCTGAAATCAGCATACAAGGCATACTACAAATGCGATTACGAAAGTTCTACTGATGATGACGTTATTGATGGTCTGAATAACGACGATGCAGCAGCAGAGGTTTGTGACAATGAAACTGGTGATGAAGACCATTGTACAAACCTACGCAACTGCAAATCGACAAAAGTGGAAATCAGCGTTAAATACCCGCTGGATACATTTATTATCAACATCATGTGCCCATAGATCTGGTGAAAAATAAAATATATATTTTCATGCACTTTAGAGCACTATTTAACATGACTTAAAACACAAATAAAGATTTCGATGACAAATGCATTTATTAATTGGAATTTTTTGGGAAATTTGTATTTTCCTTTGTTGTTTCTTCCGTTGACAGCATCCCTGACATCTACCCTAAACCCATAATTCGCCTGCCCTAAAGTGGTGCATGCTAGCTTCTGCCAAATTTAATGGTGCCATGGTTCACAAAGTATTTGTTCTATAAGTTTACTGTTAAAGTATTTGTTAAATGCTGTTCATAGCCAGAACCAGATGACGTCATGTCTATTTCTACTGTGGACAGCACAGAATATTGTATTTTCTTTTTCCAATTTTAACAGTTATATAAAAAATTGCATTCCTTACCGATATGTGATCGAAATCTCGTTTGGGTTTTAGCAAATAACAAGGTCATTTATGCAGGATATAGCATCAAACTTGAAGAAAATTAAAAATCCTGATCGCTCGCATACGCAACATCTATTTTTTGGGTCTCTACTTTAAAACCCTCTGTTTCTTTGCCAGAACCATTCTACAGTATGGAAATACATAACAAATAGACTATGGCTCTTATGGATAAAACTTCCAGTCAAGACAGTGCTAGTCTACTGTATGAAGTAACACTCAATAATGCATGTCTTAGAAGAACAGTTTGCAGACCAATAACATAAAATAGCTATATGCTCAACATCTGTTGCAATTCTAATAAAAAAATCTAATTAAAATGACTAGGTATTTCTTTGCAATGGGATAGAAAACAATTTATACTTTACAATTTATAGTTTACAATTTTTGTACTAAAGGTACAGTGAAGTACAATTTAGCGAAAGTTCTGCCTCTCATTACGCAATTGTGCACTTGGTTGCTGCCTTCTTAGAAACCCTGGTTAAGTGGTCACGAGGTTATTCCCAAGTTAAACATTAACTGTTATACAAAGTTATATAACAACTTTTGGAAAATTTCGCGTGGATTCACGAAATTCTAAAAATTGACCACACCAAGACGAAACCTTTAATTGTTTTTGGGAAGCTGATAAAAAGTGTCAGCTAGTTTGCCAACGGAGGGGTGAGCACTGCTTTGGGCTTGTGGAATGTTGTGGGCGCAAAAATTTGTTCGCCAACGAGGGGCAAATCATTCCAAGAAAATCTCGTACACCTTTTGTGAAAATCCTATTGTTTTATCTGAAAATCCCTAGAAATCCTTTTGTTTTAGGGAAAATCCCGTACGCTATTTGAAAGAGTGAATTGCCCCTCGGTTAGGAAGAGTTAATACACTCTTTTTTTCATAAGAACAATTTTATAAGAATACGAGCCTCAAAGTTGGTCAAAATTTATGAACAAATTAAGAACAAGCTGAGGCTGAACTTCTGCAAAATGCAATTTTGAACAACGTTTTTTCTCGAAATCGAGGATTTTTAGCGATGTGTGGGTGCTTTTTCGTCGAATATTCAAATTTGTCGGCAAATGAAGGTTGTCTCACTCACTTTGTTGGCAAATGAGGCCTGAACACCTCCCTAGAGCGAAAAAGCTAGCACTCGCACTGCTTACACCCTATTAGATTAGGATAAAAAATTAAGAACAATCCAGCCTCAGGTTTTCGAAAAAATTAAGAACAGTCAGCCTGTACTTAAATTTACTGGTTTTTATAAAAAAAGAGTGTAACTAGGCAAACTGTCTTAAAATGTTTGCCATAGGAAAATGACTAGATCCGTGGCTACTTTACATATTTTAGTACATGGCATCGGAACTTGTGAAACGAAGGCAGTGAATGTCTAAGAGGTACATGCCCCACTTAGCGATTTCTACAACTATGAAAACAACCCTAAAATAGTCAACACTTTACGTCTAAAACAGTAACTGTCAGATGTGAATTCAAAATTACTAAAATGAGTGATACCATCATCAGAATCTGGTTGCAAAAGGTAACATCAAATGGAAAAATCTAAAATTCCTGATCACTAAAATATAAGTATGGAATTCTATCTGAAATTCTAAGCATTAACAAAATTTCTGATTTCTTAAGCATTTACAATGACGCAAATGAGTATTTTCTTTATGAATAACAAAGAATAAGGTGTGCAGTAAAGTCATAGGCATAGAAAACATAGAGACTGTAGCCTCAATCTGGCAAAATTTATCCAGTTTAGAGCCATTTAGGCAATTTCATCTCAATGAAGCAACAGTAATCGTGCAAGCCCACACTAGGCCCCTAAAAAAATGAAATTTAACAAAGTGGTACCATATCATACTTTGCATTTGTTGGCAGTGTTAAGTACTGAGGTTTCTACCTAACGAGGTAATATATATTTCAAAACTTCTTCCTTTTTTGATCTTTATCCAAAAAAGGAAGCAAATGAATTTGACAAATTTACAGTGGAATAAGACCAGAATATCCTTGCTGGAAATGAGCCATCAAAAATATACACATACATATGTCCATACAAGGTTTACTATGTGACAAAATGTCTTCTAAGAAGGCCTTTTTGAAATTTTAGTAATGAAAAAAATTATTGTTTTTAACCTAGCTTGCTTGCCACATTGATCTGCAAGATGGTGTGATCACTACTCCTCCACCCTCCTTAAATGATGAAATAGTTAGCTTTATGGAAAACAAAAACTGTGTAGTTGCACAAAAGCATACATTTGCTACATTTATAAGCTCCCTGTATAACCTGCATTCCAGGAAATCTACTGAATAGCTGAATACCCAGATAACCCATTTCGCAACTCAATAGGAATGAATGAATACTTCATAATTTAATATGTTGATACTTTAACAGACTATCAGCAAAGAACAGCTAAATTGTAATCATCAAATATCACATCAATTGCTTTAAAGCAAACCTATTGGTGAGCTTGCCTCTCCAGATGCTTCCCATAACTGACTTGCCAGTTTCTTGCATGATGCTGCCACAAATCTATTACTTGCCATACCAACATGAACACAGAACAGTTCGTAGCAATGCATAGAATCAGGTGAAATACCAGGAAAGCAGTGCCTTATAAGGTCCTTGTAGAAATCACCACTTGTGGCTCCAGTTAGAATGGTAGCAAAGCTTCTTTTTGGAATTTCCAAAACTGGCATAGGCTTGCCCATGGCATCTTCAAACCAAATAAAATATGAGTACTTGAACTCACCGTCTTTCAAGATGAAAGAAGAGTAGCCTTGAGAAACATGACTTTCAGCATACTGCCACATTTGCCAAACATTCTGCTTTATTCTGTGCTGCATGCTTGATTTCATTGATGTTTGCTGATTAATTGAGGGTGATATGAGCTGGTTTGATGTTCTGTTGATGTAAATATAATGAACCAGTCCAGGAAAATCATTATGATATGCAGTCATTGTCACATTTCTTTGGCCACGAACTTGTAAAAAGCTGCTATAATCTGACAACCTGTTGACAGCCATTTCATTTATCTGTGATAATATTTTCATTTGCCGCTCAAAACGTGCTTGCTTCATGGGTTTTGATAAAATAAAAATAAATGAAAAAACTGACTTGATTCCTTTGACAACTTCAATTATTGACGAATACAGCTTCGCAGGCATTTCTTGATCCTCAGAGGATTCTAAGAATGCTTTGAGCTCATTCTGTTTTGCACTTTCCCATCGTTGCTTTAGCACGGCAATATTTCTATCAAGTACCTCATATTGAAGATCTACCTGATTTGAGATATTATAAGTCAATGTTTTGATATTGCTATCAAGCTTTTCATACAGCTTTGACATAAAATTTGAATCAGTCAGTGACAGAAGCTTTTCCTTTTCTAGAATTACCTTTAAAGACCTTAGAATTTGATAAATAAGCAATACATGCTTAGCATTCTTACTGACAGAGACAATAATCAGCACTGTAGCTGAATCAAGTTTTATCATATCTATGACATGAGGTATATAAGGACAATCAGAATCTTTAAGGAACAATGAAATCTGTTGGTGCTTCCCAGGATCTTCCATTTTGGTTGAATTGGTTTGGCCTTCTTTTGAACTAGAATCTTCTGAAGCTGGGGCAGAGTCTTCGCTGCTGCTAGGAGAATAATCAATTCTCTGAATAGGAGATTCTTTTGAGCTGTCATAATCAACTTCAGATTGCAGATAACTTACATCTTTCTCAAGATTATCTATGCCAGAAAGTGAGACTGGAGAGCCTCCCTTTGGGGTATGAAACTTTTCTAGAGAAGAAAAGGTAGGCTCAACCAACGGTGTTGAATTAGCAGACACATAGTCTCCCACTGATGAAGGGGATTCATTAGGCTTCTTTGAAATATTCCTAGTGGTCTCAGGATTGTCCACAGATATTGGTGTGGTCGCATCATGTCTATTAAACACTTCACTTTCTAGCTTTTCAGCATCTGTATGCAATAACTGTGGAGGTGCCTTATTGAGTGAGAAGGGTACTAAAATGTCAGTATATTTGAATAGGTTTTTAGCAAATACTGTTAGAAGCAGAATGTCTGAGGTCTTCAGATCAAAAGCATTTGGTTGAGAGTACAGACCCAGCAGCTTGTTGTTTACAAGTAGCAAAGAATGCACCGCATTGCTTCCTTTACTAGCCTTAGACAAAGCTTCTCCAAGAAGCTGCAAACAAGTTGAGTTCAAGTGGCCATTTACATTGAGCCTTTCGAGGGCTTCAACAAGGAACATTTGCTCTTGCTGACATAATGTGTGCCAAGTCTTTAACAAGCTACTTAAACGTTGCCATCTATGTTGGCGTTGCAGGGTTGATGAAGGCTTCAACTGGTCTGTTGAAGGCCCGTAAAGTGCGTTTACAAGATAATGGAAGAAGTGAATCCTTCGCTGCAGAAACCATTCAGACTCTTCGCCATCTCCGCACAAAGAAACGTAAAAATGGTTATCGAATTGGCGAATAACAATGATACTTCCATCTTCACCACTAATGGATGAATAGGGGTCACCTGTATCAATCATGTACTTCTGAGAGGCAATCAAAGGAGAGAAAAACTGACCAATGACATCTAAGCGTACATCTTCAGAATCCAGATCAAGGGTCTTCATGAATTCGTCTCTGCTGAGCGTTTTCTTTAGGTGCTTCAAATAGCCTTCATCGAACCATAAGTAGAGTATGTCAGGAAGCGAGTTAAAAACTGCAAGTAGCTTCATATTCTTAGACTTGAGCCAAATCTTCACTAGCAAATTTTCCTAACGATCACTATCATCTTTTCCACTGTCATGTGATAAAAACAAGTAAGTTATCATATTGTGCCATATTATATCTACCTCGTTTTGGGATTTTATTTGGAGGGGCAGGGGCAATGATATAGCAGCGCCGAAGGCGCTAACTCGGGTCATGCTGCGTACTGCCGAGTGAGGCAAATTTGTTAACTTCCGCCATTTTAAATAGTGGCAAAAAGCGAGCTGCAATAGGGTTCAGTATGGAAAATTGCTTGTTTTAATGAATGATTTTCTCGTGGCTCACAACTATTTCAGTGCCTTTTCTGATGCAGGTAAATAGAGGAGATATAAATCAATAACAAATAACAATTTTTTGGGGTTTTTAAAGAGAATTTTAAAAATTATGGCTCTTTTAGTTTACGCAGTTACTGGGGGAATATGGCAGTGGCTTGTCGTGTTTTTATATGTTGAAAAAGTATGTGTTTGCAATTTTTATCTTCATTTAGATTAGAAAAAACTTTTAAGTCTATTACCTAATAATATAGACCATTTTAGATATAAAATTCTTGAATTTTTCTGTCTGTCGTTTAGAACCTAATATGGCATGAGTAGGACAGAGCGAATATATTTTATTTAGTTTGTCAAATTGAATTTGCAAAAAAAATTTGATATGAATCAAATTTCTTTCCTCTTGGTAAGGCCAAATTAGAAATCTTTGTCGTGAAAGTATACCCCATCGAGTGTGGTTAGGGGCAGTCTGGCCCGGGTGGCAAAGTGGCGATCGCCTTCCGGGCCCTGTCTGCAAAAAAATTACAGGCCTTTCCGCGTTGGAGACTTTTTAACTTAAAGTCAGATACTCAATGCCCTAGACTGCTTATATTGCGATTAAAGTTCCAATACATGCGCTTCAAACCACCAAACCCTGGTTTCCGTTATTTCAGCCATGTGTTCAATCTTACGTGTACCCGGGGTCCCAGAGCCACAAAATTTCGAGCACGTAAACAGAGCAGAGAAGCGAATGAGCGTACTCTTATCTTCTATTTCCGCTCTCTAATTTATGTGGCTCTGATGCCCAGGGTATCTGACCGTCAGAGACAGTGCTGTGAGAACGAAATTCATATTGGGGGGGGGGGGGCGGCTGCTTATTGTATTTATTTCCACTTAGTACACTGTTATACAGGACATAAGGCTTAGGCTGCAATTATTGGGAGGGGGGCTTCAATAAATGAAAATAACGTAAAATTCAAAACAGGAAATTCAAACAAAGAAAAACAAACAGAAGAAATGGAAAAAGCTAAGGAAATGATAAGGAAATCAGTAGAAACAATTGGAGAAAGCTGGAAGAGAAAGAAAGGGGAGGTAAAAATTGTAAGTGAAAAGAAACGTAACGTTTGGCAGAAAACCTTTCAAAATTATTCAATAAAGAATCAGAGTTGGCAGTTGACTCAATCCGGGCTGACTCACAATTGCGTTTGGAAACCAAGTTTAGACCCACTTCCCGTTTAGAATACAAATTGAAGAGAGTTTGCCCTGGGTGAACTCAACACAGGTTGAACCCGGGTAGCTTTTGTAGTGTAAACCGGGTTTTCGTTTGGAAATAATTTCACTTGCTTTCATTATTAAGCGTCGGACGAAGAGTTCAAGTTAATTTTGTTCCACTTTTCCGAGCTATTTGGAACATTATTTCTTCCTTGTACTCATATTGTAGTTTTCTAAATGTATTATCAGTCATTCTATCAGTTCAATTTTGCGTAGACAGAATATGCTCGATGCATTCTAAACAACAGGTTACACCATTCAATCTTTTCCTCTCTTGGGTGCAGTTAAATATTAGCTATAAGTCAGCGCTGTGAGTTATTTTTCTCCGATCGCGGTAACAGCCTAAAAAATTCACCATATCTTAAAAAGCGTTAAGATTTGTAAGAGCTATTAGTTTCTTAAGACTAAACACTGAAGCAACGAACATCGTAGAGAAATCAGTTTTGTTGATTTTCTTGATTACTTAGATAAAACATGAGTCAAAACTATGGACGAAAATTTGCATAAAAAGAAGCATAAATAAAGGGTATTCCTAGGAATTCGGAGCCTGGAGAAATCCCGAACTAGGCAGGCTTAAAGGCGGGTTTCCACTTTGGCGAATCTGGTCGCGCGAACTTGGCGATCGCTCGATTGCTATCGCAGGATTGATTTCCACTCTTGAGATTTGGCCGCGAGATCCTTGTCAGTGCCCTAGAATAATTAGGCGCGTAAACAATATGACGATTATAAGGCCACAAATTTTGATTCTCATTTTATTGAGGTGACGATTGAAAAGAAAAGCAATGCAGACTCGTAAAAAAAGGAGATGCTGGGTAAGGAAAATATGTGCAGAGAGATATGAAAAGGGAGAGTAACACCAGCTTGTCAAATAGATGAAACTTTTCGACATTTTCAAACGCAAGATAATTTGACTGTACTTTAGGGGATTGACTTTGCTGAAATTGACTTAAGAGCGACATGACTTCTGGATCGATCCTTATTTTTTCCATCGTCTTCTTCTCAGCGTAGCATAGCACAGCGTGGAGTTGACTTTTTGGACAAGCGCCAAAGAAAACAAGACAGGAGGCATTTTACGTAAACCAGACAAGAAAACAAAGCATCTAATTGGTTTTTGATAATCTGGTCGCAGAAAAGTTAAGATCTATTCAACTAGCAAAAGTGGTCGCGCGATCGCCAGTGCAAAGGGAAATCACTGCCAATGGGTTTAATGCGCATGCCCAGAACAGCAGTCGCGCGATCGCGTGACCTAAATCGCCGAAGTGGAAACCCGCCTTAAGAAGGTACCTTTTAGAGTTGTTTTAACGTTCGCAACTTTTTAATAATAAAATTTTCGCAACTTTAGATCTACAAAAATTTTCTTGCAAAGCTTTTTTGCTTTGCACTACTTTTAAAATGAATATATAGCGAAGGGCGGGGGGGGTAGTGTGAGAAATGACGTCATTGGTAATATAATAGAGGGGTTTAGAGAAATAGTTACACAAGGGGGCAGGGGGCCTTAAAATCTTTAAATTATAGGTGATATCATTTATGTATGACTCTGTCATGAATGTTAAATGTCTTGTCTACACTTTACTATCGAACCTTGTTACAGCCTGAGTAGGGGGTAGAGTGAACCCAAGTAATATTTTCTGTAGTGCAAACACAAAGGACTCGGCCCGGGCTGACTCGGCCCGGGCTGACTCGGCCCGGGCTGACTCGGCCCGGGCTGACTCGGCCCGGGCTGACTCGGCCCGGGCTGAAACAATGACTCAAGACCGACTATCAAGCCTCATGACTCTTTCGATCGAGCACGAACTAGGAAGACAAATTGATTACGACAATATCATTGATCAGTTTGCAACTGAAAAGCAAGAAAAATTAACTTTTGAAAGAAGAAAGAACTGAAAAGCGTAGTTCCATGGGATTTTTTAAATAAAAGTGCGTAAAATAAAAGTTTCCTTTCATTTTGAATTTTAATATTGCGTGGCTCACCAGAAAAAAAACAGTCAGAATTGAAGGAACACATTTTGAAGTCTTCTTTAATCAGCTAAAAGGGTGTGGTCAAAGAGCGTATCGCTTACCTTTAGAATTAATGCTTTTTTTTACATTTTATGATATTTTAACCATATTCTATAACGTGCGCAAACGTTTGGAAATAATGGGCGTTTCCCATTTCAAAAAGGGCGTGGTCTTGAAAAAAAATTTGTATCCGACTCTAGGGCCCCAGCCAGGACTTTGCCCCAGGGCCCAGGCCGCCTCTCGGCGGCCCTGAGTGGGAACGCGACGCAGAAACGGATAACTTTTAACCCGGATATGTTTTAACCCAGGCTAGTGGAAAGGCTGTCTGAATATTTTATCTTTATCGACAATATCAAATTACGAAATTTACAGCAATGCTGACATTTACAGGAGATGTTTTGTTTTTGGTTTTGGGAATTTCGATTTGTTTTAAGTTTTGATAAGAGAGTCTTTCCGATGGTTATACGAGAATTACAATACATGAACTCTATATCAAAGTGACGAGGAAAATTCACATTTTGTGAACAAAGCAGGAATCTGGGATAGCCGCAAAAAGACATTTTCCCAAATCCCAAAATTCAATACTGCACATTTTCGAAATCAATACTGTACGTTTTTAAATTAATACTGAACAAAGTGTGTAATACTGCACACTAAAATAGGCCCTGGAAAGAGCATTATCATTCAAGAAAGGAACATGCACAAATTACATAACAAAATATAGGCAACATTGGAAAAATCCTCTTCCCCCTAAATTATCATCTAATTTGCATCATTTATTGATCATAATGACCGTAAAAATTTGTGTGAACCCTCTCCCTCCATCTTTGATTAGGTAATATGTGAACGTTCCCATACCCAACTGCCAACGCATCGATAATCTTATCCAGATACAACCATTCTGAATGGAAAGAACATAGGATTGTACTCAGTTAATGCAGGGGCGTAACTTGGCCAATAGGTTTGGGGGGGGGGGGTGAAAAGGGTTTCTGCCCTGTGAAAATGAGTGGTGTCCTGCAGACCTCGTAGCAGAGGTTTGTCTATAGGTTACTAGTGAAAGCTTTACTTCTAAGCAATAAAAACAAACTTGAAATTTCATTGCCTATGAAATATCTATTTTTTTACTTGAGCGTAAATTAAATGTCAAATTTGATTTTCTTTTGTCATATCATATCAAGTTTAGTGAGGTAGGAGGACCCACCATGGTTGGGTCCGACGTGAAAATTTTTTTGAAATTATACCTTGTAAAAGGGCTAAAAAGCATCTCCCAGACTAAAATTTAGCAAAATACTATACTGCTAAAAAACTGATTATTGTTTATTTGAAGAATAGGGAGGGGGGATGGTATGCTAAAACTCTAGTGATAGACGTTGTGGAAGGAGAGAAACAGTAACCTTTCGTTTCAGACTGCACATAGTTGTGAATGACAGAGCAATGTTGTTTTGATTGGGAGAATTTTATTTCCTGAACAGAAATGTGCAGTTTCTTATCTTGAGAAAGCCATGTTTACACCTCCAAAATGAAAACATTGCAATGATGCAGAAAGTGATTTACTGAATTAATGCAAATAAAAGAAAAATAATAGAAATATACATGAATAAGTTAGCAATTGGATAAAACAAAATCGGCATCCTAACAGTTTATTCTCTTTTTATTTCATACACTGTTAAAAAGTTATAGAAAAAATGACAAAAAAATTCTTATCTTGACCAAAGTGAGGGCCTTCAGCCCTCTACTCCCCCCAGTGGCGCCGTACCTGTCATGAAAATAATTTACAACTTAAATTAATTTGTGTGGACTCAACCTTGCCCTCATAAACTCATGCATCAATCAATGCATCTATTGGCTATGACTTTCGCTAAGGAATGCTTTCGCTCTGCTAATAACGGAGCTCTTCCTGACATACCTGTTCCGTTCTCTAAAATGTAATGTCAGGAAGGGAGGTTCATAACAAATCTAATATTTCCATTTCAAAATTCGTAAACGGCCCTTTTCGAACTTCAGAGGTGGCCTTTCTGCGTGATAATAAAGCTCTTCTTGGCGCCCTGCGAAATCTTCGATTGCCTTGCGAAATCGGCTATTTTTAAGATTTGGGGGGGGGGGTGTCACACCCCCCCCCCCACACCCCCCTGATATTTTCGCCCCTGAGTTAATGCTTCAAAAGTGAGAACCCTCTCAGCTATTCGATATCAGGCATTTGAAAAGATTCGCATTAGTCATAAGTAAAGAAACTAATTTGCGTTAGTCATAAGTCTTGGTTAATCATAGGTTTTGGGCGTTTTTGAAGATATCGGAAAACTGTTCCATAAATTGTACAATTATGAGGAATTGGAAAAAAACTGGTGGAAATTTGATACATCATTGATACAGTTTTTCTCAATTGCTGATCAGCAAGCAGCATCCCAGCAAGTTAAAGAAAAACAAACAGCAGAAATGGAAAAAGCTGAAGAAATGAGAAGGAAATCAGTAGAAACAATTGGAGAAAGCTGGAAGAGAAAGAAAAGGGAGGTAAAAAATGTAAGTGAAAAGAAACGTAACGTTTGGCAGAAAACCTTTCAAAATTATTCAATAAAGAATCAGAGTTGGCAGTTGACTCAATCCGGGCTGACTCACAATTGCGTTTGGAAACCAAGTTTAGACCCACTTCCCGTTTAGAATACAAATTGAAGAGAGTTTACCCTGTGTGAACTCAACACAGGTCGAACCCGGGTAGCTTTTTGTAGTGTAAACCGGGTTTTCGTTTGGAAATAATTTCACTTGCTTTCATTATTAAGCGTCGGACGAAGAGTTCAAGTTAATTTTGTTCCACTTTTCCGAGCTATTTGGAACATTATTTCTTCCTTGTACTCATATTGTAGTTTTCTAAATGTATTATCAGTCATTCTATCAGTTCAATTTTGCGTAGACAGAATATGCTCGATGCATTCTAAACAACAGTTTTCACCATTCAATCTTTTCCTCTCTTGGGTACATGTTAAATTTTAGCTGTAAGTCAGCGCTGTGAGTTATTTTCTCCGATCGCAGTAGCTGCCTAAAAAATTTGCCATATCTTTGAAAAGCGTTGAGATTTGTAAGAGTTATTAGTTTCCCTTAGACTAAACACTGAAGCAACGAACATCGTAGAGAAATCAGTTTTGTTGATTTTCTTGATTACTTAGATAAAACATGAATCAAAACCATGGAAGAGAATTTGCATAAAAAGAAGCATGAATAAAGGATATTCCTGGGAATTCGGAGCCTGGAGAAATCCCAAACTACCTTTCAGAGTTGTTTTAATGTTCGCAACTTTTTAAAAATATACTTTTCGCAACTTTAGATCTGCAAAATTTTTTCATAAAAAAGAAATTATGCTTTTTTGCTTTGCTCTACTTTTCAAATGAATGTATAGCGAAGGGCTGGGGGTGTGTGAGAAATGACGTCATTGGCAATATAATAGAGGGGTTCAGAGAGATGGTGACACAGGGGGGCAGGGGGCCTAAAAATCTTTAAATTATAGGTGATAACACTTATGTATGACTCTGTCATGAATGTCGAATGTCTCGTCTACACTATACTATCGAACCTTGTTTCTGCCTGAGTAGGGGGTAGAGTGAGCCCAAGTAATATTTTCTGTAGTGCGAACACAAAGTTACCTAGCCAAGGTTGATCTGGGCTGACTCGGCCCGGGCTGACTCGGCCCGGGCTGACTCGGCCCGGGCTGACTCGGCCCGGGCTGACTCGGCCCGAGTACTGGTTTCTATAAAAAAATTATTGAATACAACATGCACCTAGCAGCATACCCTTCCCTCTACAACGCGTATAAATGCTTGATGACACTTAGCTGCACCCAAGTTTCCTTTGAAAGATTATTCAGCGCTACTGATAATTTCAAAAGAAGAGAAAACTTTCCACTTGATTGCGAGCAAGTCATTGGCCAATTTGCTGATTCATTTGCACTTCTTCGAAAAGAGTCGAAACTCTGAGAATTTAAATAAGTTTTGATCTTGATTCTTAACTCTACATGGGATTTTAAAGCCTATTTACACGAGAGGAAAGGTATGGATCCAATTGGGTCCGAATTTACGAATTAAAGTCGATATACTGCTGCTATTAGCGTATTGCTTTATTATCAATTATTATTGAATCAATCGTATTCTAAGCCACATTTTTAGTGGGTGTGGCTCAATTTTTCTCGCCACGCCCCAAACCGGGCCCTTGAGTTTTCTAGCCACCCTGCGATTTTGACGCCAGACCGCCCCTGAGTGTGGTTTTGAAATAGTTTAAAAATATCAGTAATTATATAAAATTAAAAATTGGTTACCATATTTAGATTCTGTTATTAATATCCAAGCATTGAATTATGACCTATTTTCAGCTTTTTCTAGCTAGAGTTTGGCCCAGATATTTTATAGCAGTTTCTGTAAACAAACAAAGAAAAAGTAACTAAATCACATCTATGTACAAATGTGTTAAGAAATTTATGCATTGAGTGGCTAAACATTGTTGCTGGATCCGTTTTAAAACAGATCAATCATTATTTTCTGGAATTTCGACGAGACAGAAAACACCACAGCAAGCACCGCGACTGTAAATGCTTGGAATTTGCGAACGACTGCTTATTTTTCCAATATTAACATCAATTCATAAATTTTAGTACAATATAAGGCCACTCACAAAATTGCACATCGATATTCGAAAGAGAAGTGAACGAAATCATTCCTCACTTTTACCAAATTTATAAGGGCTCGGTATGGAGCAAGTTCCTTTTTGCCACTATTCAAAATGGCAGTAGTAAACAAATTGGCCTCACAGCGGACCTGCGAGTAACATCTAGCGCCTTCGGCGCTTCTATATCATTGTGGAGGGGGATTTGAAAATGGCCGATGATTTGCACGAGGAAGCTTGGTGGGAAAGTAACGATGGTAAGTGTTCTATTCTCAGTGGATTTATTTTGAAATTTTTACTCATTAATCGACTGTGACTATGGATTATATCGCCAATCTTACGTGAGATGAGGTAGTTTTCCCTAAAGTTCCGCTGGTTTCATCTTGGAAGCTAACACTTGAGATCGAGGACCGAGGAAGGCAACGGGCAGGGCAGGGTGATATATTCTGAAAGATTTATTGTGACCGCAATCTTCTGCATAAAATTTCCTGTGATAATCATTAGGAATTTTGCGTTGGAGTATCTCAAGAGTGCAACAGATATTATGTTGCTTCAATCAAGCAGGAGCGGATCTAGAAATTATTCTGAGGGGTTCTAAAACGTAAGGCTTGGTAACCTAGGGTGTTGCTATGCACAAACTCCGTACCCCTTGCTAATAAGCCATAATGAAATGAAAGTCTTCCATAAACTAAAAAGCCTGGATGCCTTGATTTATATAGTAATTTTTGGTTTCAGCTTTTATGCCAATTGAACGCAATTTGCAGCTCGCCCCTCTTATATTCACTTAGGGTACAAAAGTATAGAAACTGTAGTCAAATATGATATGATGGCCCGCAGTGGCAAAAGGCCCGAGCCCACAAATTTTCAAAGCAAAATTTAATTTTTGACTCTTTGCAGCCATTTATTAGAACTTGATCAGCTTGACCAAAAAAATAACGTGGCTGGTGGAATGAAGCCCTTGAAGTGCAGTGCAAAAGTTGAACACAGGGATTCAAACACAGCATGCATCGACATATGAAGCCAAACCAAACAAAGAAGGCCCTGAACGTTTCGCTATGGGCCTGGCGTTTTGAGTATTTTTATGTTTTTGAAATTCTTAGAGAAAAAAGTATTCGCAGGAATATAAGTAGGTATAAAAAGGAAACCCCTTTTGGTCAATAATAGTAAGGGCAAGTTTTTGAGATGTTTTTTATGTAGTTCTTGAATGATTAAAAAAAGAATAACAAGGGCTCGGGCAAGCTTTATCATCTGAATATAAATCATACCTCATGGTCTATGAATAAGAGGTGAAACACGGAGTTGAAACTTGAAACCGTTCTGTTATATAAACCAAAGCGTTTACAAGTTCTGCCGTTACAGCATCGAGCATCAGGTAAAGATCGTCAAAAGATCCACGAAAACATATTGCAAATTTGCGCCTAAGCATTCGTCGCGTGCTGGATCTTAATTCAACTCCCCCTGGTCAAGCTCAACTCCTCCTGTTCAAGCTCAACTCCCCCTGGTCATAAAATCATTTATACATTTGACTGTAGATTGAAGCGAAGAAACTCCCCCTGGTTTGTTGGTATTCTTTGATGTTTTGGATTTTTGAAATCCATGGGTTCTCGCGCCATAGTTTAGAACCCCTCGACCTGGCACCGTGATTGGCTAGATTCACTTCCACGGGTGCAGAAACTCGTATAATTTACAGGCCACGGGTTCCTTAAGTGGCTGGATATAAGAGGAGACAATGCTTTCCGAGTCTGTAGAATGCTATACAGGACAACCAGGGGGAGTTTCATAACACTTCAATGCATGGACTGAAATAACAATGTGGAACAGTTGTGAGACGGGGCATTGAAATGGAAATAACAATTTCAGGAGATGTGCATACTTCCCGGTATTATTTAAATGGTTTAAATAATAATAAACAAAATTGCGGTAGAATAAGCTCTAATCCCCAAAAAGTTTTTTCTCAAATCTGAGGGGTGCTCGAGCCCCCTTCGCACCTCACTGGATCCGCCCCTGATCAAGCATGTCGCACAAAAACGAATGAAGCAATTTGACAAATGGTTCGTTCCCAAAAATATAATTATGTAAAGCAGAGGCGGCGTAGAGCTACGAAAAGAACAGGGGCAAAGGAGTGTACTGAAAAATACTTCAAACACCAATACCAATGAGAAGTAATTTGTTACTTTTTGCATTGGAAGCTAATTCTTCTAGCACATTATCACTAGATTAACATAGATTTGATCTTTTTCAATGTAATGATATTATTTTGCTTTGGGTATTTTTATGCCTTTAAAATTTCATAACTTCTCCTAATGTGTATAAAACAGTCAAATTGTTTATTCATAACTGAAGATTTCTTGATAGGAAAATATTTTACTTTGAATCCATACTGGAAAATATATGTTCCGCCAAAGATCTTTGGCATACAACAGCGGTATTTCCACCAGATTATGGCATATTTCTCTGACAAAATTTTGGTGTAATTAAATTGGCGTGCCATGAATGTACTTCTTTTTAATTCAAATATTTGCTGATGTTGTGTAATATTTAAAAAGTTTTCTAAAGCTTTCTAAACACTGTCTTTTTAAGCGCATGTAGCAATTTATTTTTCAGGTTCACCTTCTGTTTATGCTCTCCCTTTGTGCTGAAAGTTTCTGGGGTAGACATAAAAAATTATTTTTTAAAACTAGCACAAGTTTGGAAATGGCATTGAACGGTTCATCCTTAAAACGCTCTCCCCTCCTCGTTATTTTGGAAGTTGGTATCTGAGAAAATCTGCAATAGAATAAGTACCCTGAGGAGCGAGGGGTTGATATGCCAGACAAAATGCAAAATTAAGATTGGATCCAACAACAGGAAATATCAAAATCAAGATGTGACTAAGCAGTTGAAAGTGGATACATCCTAACCAAATCTATTGGGCATCGTCCCAAAAATTTTCTTTTTTCTTTCCTTGCAAGGGGGCTCCACTTCAGTTTTATCCAACATCAAAGAAATATTTTGTGGCCCTGACTAATGGCACTTACAAATGCCATACCTTATTCAAAATGTATTTGCAATAGGAGGCTTATTTTCATATACTTAAGGACATGGTCTGCAAAACATTTTTCTTGGGCCTGGACTCCTACTGTTAGATTTATATCTGCCCCAAACCTCCCCAACCTGTCCTTATCTTAATAGGCACTGTCCTTATTTTGTAAGTTATGCAGAGGGTCTGGTTGCAAAAATTTTCCTAGGACCTTCAGTCCCAGAGCTCCATTCTATTACTACCTCTCAACAAACTGTATTCAATTTGTATTCAATTTGTGTTCAATCAGTAATTCATTCAAAATTACCACACTACATCAGTCCTGGACTAAAATTTTATATAATTTGGAACACCTGCTTAATGGAAGTCATGGACTAAAGTGAAGTTGCTCATACTAAAGACCTTCTCATTTGCCATCAGTGAGAATAACATCAAGCAATTCCAAAGAAGAAAAGGCAAAGAAGAAAGGGCAAAGAGAATAGACCAAGGAAATATCCTTTAGGCACTCAAAAGTCTGAAATTCGCAAGTTGCGAACTGTGAACTCATGTAATAAGAATATTGGCTTTCACAATTTGCATATAATCGGAAACAATGAAGCCTTTATGAAACACTTAATGATTAACTCCAGCTGACATTGATAGGTCTGAATTCTTAATATTTTCTCTATACAATTAAAGTTTAGTGCAAGCCTTTGTTGGTGACTCATTTTTTGCAAGCACTATAAAGCTTTATGGAGCAGCAGGTGCGGATCCAGATGGGACCAAAGGGGGCAAGGGCTCCAGTCAGATTTTTTATAGCGCCTTCTTTTTTGAAAAATGATAATAATAATATTAGGATAAAAGTTTCTGAAAAACTGCAGATTTTTTATCACCCAACTCACTGGCATATTTATATTGTTTATGGATATTGTTTACAGTATGTCCTTGTCTTTCTGGCTCATGCATATTGTTCATTAGTATTTGCCATCTTTAGTCCAGAAGTCAATATGTCCCCGGTTTTCTATGGTTTATTCTGCAGACCACTAACAACTGAAAATCGGGTTGTTTCGAGTGGTGCTAGAGTAATACCTTCCGCTTTTCTCCACTGGTCTGTATTTTCTCATGGGAAGTTCCTTTTCTGGCCAATCAGGAAACGTATGTGTGCTCCACTCACGAGAATTTTGCTCCAGTCAGAGGGAGCTAGCCAATCAGTGGCCATAATGAGGGGATCAAAACTTGTGGCGGGAGTTCAAAAACCTAAAAATTCAACTTTCGGGGGGTTGACCACTTCTTCTACACATGTCTAGTTTCTGGAGCACAGCGTGAATAGATTACCTTCTCCGCGTGGCAAAAAAAGTCCTCAGCTGCGAGGGAAGAAATGGGTAGAAAAAGGATGAGACTATTTGAAACAAAATAGAAACTTAGGCGGTGACTGTGTTGGAATTGAAAACGGTCAAACCACAGCATCTTTATTTTAGCGAGTTTCGGAACTCCACATAACCCAACATAACCAGTAGATTTGGTGCCAGGTAAGCTCCAGCACATTTAATGTTGATAACCATGTTTTTACGAGTAATGATAGCCACAAGAGCAGTCAGCCTAGTGGTGTACTGCTATCAAAATAACAAGAGGCCTCTCGCACAAAATCTTGTGAAAAACAATAGCAAAAGTAGAAATTTGCCAATTTTCGGAACCCTGAGTCCGCCCCAAAGCATGGCCTTCCACATAAAAAAGTTATGTTTACATTTGAACGGGTCAGGTCATGTCTGGCCTAAACTTAAGTTTATTTGTAAAGAAGGTCCTTGCGAACTATAATATTTTTTCATCTTGGCTTACTTTATGCGAGCCTCTTTTCACTTGAGTTGAAGAGCTATTAGCAAATTTGCTGGAAGCTCAGAGCTTCCAGTAAACCATAGTAAATGTAGTGGGTTATAAAACTGAAAACTGATTAGGCCTATTTATAACTGTACTTTATATTGCCTAAGCATATAGCAAGGTTATCTTAATCTTTCAAAAAATTGTACAAACTCAACTATTCAAAGCTTGTAATAATCCTCATGCCTTTGTTTTATTTAGATAAACAAAAGATCTCCAAGAAAGCCCAAAAGCGCAAACATGCACCAGAAGTAAGTGGAGCTAATGCCTTTTTCCACATTTTCAATCTTTATGGCAATTTGAATCTTCATGTAAAAAACGTTTTGTTTCTAAATTGGTGTGAATTCTTTAGGTACTCGATGAAGCCTCAAGTACTACAAATTCTGACAAAAGTGTGAAAAAGAAGAAAAAGAAGAAAAGCCACACTGCTAAAAAGGTTATCATTTTCTAGAAAAAGTATTATCATCATTTGCTGGTTCTTTCTCTATCGCTATTGAAATTTCAGTGGCTGAAATTGCAAAAACAATTTGATAGGAAGTCAATGTGCAATAGAATTTATGTTAAGGTTTCATGGATACATAATAAGAATAATTTTTTTTAAAAAAGTATTTATTTTCTTTTGAAATTATTTCAAACTTACGACAATCCGACATACTTTTAAAAGTCATATTCTGGAAATCAACCAGCTCTGGATTTCGCAAGATGTCAGAAGAGGTTGTAGTTGCATCGCACAGAAACTTCATAAACTATATGAAGACGGATTTAGGTTGCTTGAGTCAAAACTGTATTACTGTAGCATTTCAGAAGAGTTACAGGAAGTTTTTGGAAAACAATGAACACTCATGAAATGAGAAATATCGCGCAATTGTAGGCGGGGTTTAGTTCTGATTTCAAACAATCTTTTGGTGGTACAAAACTTGAAATGGCTTTGAAAAAAGCAAACATTTAGTAAACTAAAGCTTTTCGTCTGACACTCTTCAGAGTTTAAAACGTCAGAACATAGATCGAAAACTCTACGCTTAGAAATATATATACCCAGTTGTGGATCGAAATAGGCCAATCAGAACGTAACAACATGACTGTATAGGTTGAGCAATCAGTGCACGCTTGCCTATTGAGAATGTTGACGCAATGGAATTCTAAGCGAAAACGAAACTCTTTTGTCTTACACAGTAGGGTTTTTTTCGTGCTTAATGTAATAGAGTCCAAAACTGCTAGATGGAACAGACGATCTGATTTCCATAACATAATTTTTTCTAATTTCCCTGCAAATTCGAACAAACGTGATGTTTTAGCATGTAAAGGTCAATCTCCAGTACGTAACAAAACTGGTAATAAGAATGGAGGCATGTCCACAGCTCCACAATAAATGAGCTGTTTTCTGAATCAATACTGGATTTTGCTGTTTTAGCAAATAGAAAAAGTACAAGCCTTGTGTTTTCTGTCATGCTTTCCATCGCAAGATATGACTTTCCATGTTGCATTACTATACAGATAACCTTCTAAGCACAATAATAATATTTTTCTTTATAACTGTTTTTATCTCTCGCAGAATGGAAACCAGAAGATCTTCTATCGACATAAACACTGTGGAATATTTTCTCACGTGAAACGAAAGGAGACTATCAAATAGAATAGAGGAACTAGCTAACAGAATGTAATAACCTAGTTTATTATTTCTCTATTAAAATGAAAAGAAGTGGTCGACGAAAACCTGCTAAAGACACCCCTTTGACCGTGTTCAAATGGAATGGCTCCACTCGATAGAGATTTCTCGATTTAGTGTGAATCTCCTGCAACTTACAGATAAGACTAAAGAGGGGGAGCGTTCCCTATAGCATTTTATAAAATTTCATTCGGCTCGAGAATATGCGTTATCCTTATACAAATCAATATTATGAATTTGATTTTTTTACACATCATCTAAAAATCTTCGACATTTGACAGTGTCTTGGAGCTTTTCCTTGGCTAGTATAATGTTGTTTCAAATTAGTCTCAAATGCGGTAAAATTCAAATGAAAATTGCACGGCTCGTCCGTATGAACTTCATATCTAAGTCTATGTCAACTTAGATTTATCTGGACAAGAATCC